>LPNX010565239.1:0-147398 GCA_001517045.1 Pseudotsuga menziesii | reverse complement strand
GGTGTGAAGAGTGGCAGATTCTAGGAACATGGAATACATCTTAGCTACTTCAGCAATAGCGGTTATATATGATACTTGATTGAACTACTATGGGTTGGACGCATGTAGGTGAACGCGTGATCTGGTTTGCTTCAGTTGCAACGGCATGGGAAATTTCCCTACGTAAGTTTGGGATGGATCCCCCCTTGGATCCAATCCTGAAAGAACACAAGAGGACTCTTGACGCGGCCTTCAAGGCTCTCGTGGCCTCTATGCCACCTCCTATACCTTCTGTGATGCAGGTGATGGATTTGTTAAGCGAGGTAATGGTCCAAGAATTCAAATCATGTCAGTTGCTTCAAGGTAGAAATCCCTTGCTTTGAGTGAGCGGGGTTTGATCAAATAGTTTACCGACATTTGGCCATCGCAAAAAACAATGGTTTTTTGGGTGAAAAAAAATGGATGCCATTGATTTTCGGGGGGTTGCAACAGTGATTTTGCGGCAAGGGATTCTTCACCTTTCTTTTAAAAAACAAGGACGTAAGGACCTGATATTTAGAAGCGGGCCTTAATTCATGGGACCTCGGGGGTTATACCTAAATCTATGGAGTTTATCTTTCGATCAAGAAAAGGATGTGCCTTCTGCAGTTCTAGTTTTGGTTTGCCTCCCCCATCTCCTATTACACTGCTAGAATGATGAAACCCTACATGCAATAGGAAAATCTCTTGGAAAATACATTGACAAGGAATAACCGAAATTCCATCTCTTCTCTTGCGCACAGATCTATGTAGAGGTTGATCTAGAAAAGAGGATACCTGGAATTGTAAGCATTTACATGGATGGTTTGGAGCATGCACAAAAGGTTGATTATGAGCAACTCCCATTTAAATGTAAGAAATGCCATGAGCATGGCCATTTTGTCAAAAAATTCCCTCAAGCAGTGAAGGAAAACCCTGAGAAAACTCAAGAAGAAGGTTGGAAACAAGTGAAAAAGGGAAGGAAAATGGAACCCTCAAACCCCGAGTCAAAGAATCCACAGTGAGATAAAGGAAAAGCACTAGCACAAGGAGAAAAGGAAGTCATAAACAGCAACCATTTCAATATTTTGAATCTATAAGAAGGAGAAATAATCATGAATGAAGTGACTCTATTTGAATACATTTCAGAACCCCACGACATATTAGCAGGAAACAACATCCCTTCCTCTTCTCCGAGAGAAGAACGACTAGATACAATGATTGAGGACTCCCCAATGCCCAGATCTTGGGATGAAAGGGTAAAACAAAGTAGAGTCTCCTCATTTTCTCTCTCTCATGAATCATCTTCAAATGGGTCACAAGAGGTTCTGGAACCTGTCCCAAACACCAGAGGAAGAAAGTCACAAAGATACCATAGAGAGCAGGAATCAAAGAGAGAACTGGAACTTGGAAGGAAGTAGAGCATTGAAGAAACAAAGCTCCTTCAAAACCCCAAAAATACAAGGAAAGAGGATGGAAGGTCTAGAGAAGGGCCTCAATCATCCAAGAAGTAATGAAAATTGTCTCTTGGAATTGCAGAGGGTTGGGCGGAAGAAACAAAGTGGAAGCAATAAAAGAAATCATCAAATCTGAAAGGCTATACATCCTGCTTATCCAAGAGACAAAAAGGGGTGATGTGAAAGTTTTGGCGCTTTCACATCTCTTTTCGAGAAGCAAACAGCTAAATGCTATAAGCTCTAGAGGTGCCACAAGAGGAATATCGACCTTTTTCTCAAGTAAGTATGTTATCAAAAATGTTAAGGAAAACCAACACTGGCTCCTCGCCGAGTTTTAGGAAAAATATGATCCAAATGTTAATTATGTATGCAATGTGTATGGTCCAACACATTACAGAGACACACAATCGTTCTGGAATAGCCTTGCAGCTCTAAAAGAGGATCTGAAAGGGAAATATCTTATAATCATTGGTGATTTCAATGCTACCAAAGCACAATCATAGAAAATAGGGGTCTATAGAATAAGAGATCCATATGGGGAAAACATGGAGGACTTAATATATGAGCTAGATCTTCTAAATCCTCCATTAAAAACTGGAAAGTATACTTGGAATAGTAGAAGGCTGGGTGTGGGATACATTCTAGCCAGGCTTGACCATTTCTTGGTAAGCACTTCCTTCCTACAAAAATATATCATTCCTGCTTCCCTTGCTTTTCCCTCTTCTGCTTCGGATCACAAGCTGATCTCCTTTGTTCTCTCCACCTCTGCAAACCTTGGCCCCATTCCCTTTTGATTTAACTCCTCTTGGATTCATGAGGAAAAATTCATGGGATTAATAAAAAATTATTGGAGCTTTTCTTGCGCTGGTTATCCTCACTTTATTTGGGAGAACAATATAAGAAATGTACGTTGTGAGCTGAAAGAACAGGTGGAAACAGAGTATAAAAATCCTAGCAGTAGGAAAAGTCAACCTCAATATGGACTTGCAGCCCCACAATCCAAGATGGAGAATGAGGAAATTACCCTTCTTCTTACCAGTCAAGAAAAAGACTTGAACCTTAAGATCCTCAACATAGCTAGATGTGAGAAAGAGGAATGGAGGATGAAGTCCAGGAAGCTCTGGTTAAAAGGTGGGGACAATAACACAGATTACTTCCATAAGCAAACAAAATAAAGGCTCAAGCATGATTAATAATTAAAGGATAAAGACAACAAGAGGAAGGTGGAGTAGGATGAGATTAATGCTTATGTATTCCAGCACTTCAAAGATCTATACATGGACAAGGATGAGACTGAACCCCTAGTGCTGGATGACCTCCTATCTGGAATACCTTCTCTTATTTTAGAACAAGATAACAAGGATTTATCAAAATCCATAATGGATTTTGAGATCAAAGATGACATCTAGTCATTGCAAGCTGACAAGGCTCCCAGGTCTGATGGGTTCACCATCAATTTTTATAGAGCAGCTTGGGATATCATCAAGGAAGACCTGAAAATAATTCTAAATTGGACGAGGAAAAAGGAAAAGGTTGGGGGGGCACCGAATCTTCCTTTCGCACCTTGATACCAAAATATAAAAACCCCATAACAATAGACCGCTTCAGGGCTATCATCACTTTGTAATACATCATACAAAATCCTTTAAAAAATACTAGCCATAAGAATGAAGCAAACCATGGGAAGGTTAATCTTAGAGACATGGGGAGGATTTGTTGCTGGGCATCAAATCCTTGATAACATAATTATTATCCAGCAAGCAATTCACTCCAACATGGAACGCAAGCAGCAAGGTATGGCTATAAATCTTGATATGGCTAACACTTTTGATCGAGTAAATCGCTTATTTCTATTTGAAATCATTTCAAATTTTGTATTTTCTATAAGGTTCATTAGATGGATTAAGGCTTGTATCAACAACCCCTGGATTTCTCCATTGGTAAATGGTAGGACAACCAAATTCTTTCAGGCCACTAGGGGCATCTGCAAAGGCTTCCCATTGTCTCCATATATCTACCTTCTAGTTGCTGACTCTATGAGCAGAAAGTTGCAACAACCAAAAGACAATGGGGGAGTTAAAGGTTTGAAAATTGCAAGAGGATTCAAACCTACAAACCATGTGCAATTCTCCAATGACACCATTTTACTTGGGGGTGTGTCCATGGTCATAACAGAAATGTTCAAAAGAGTTCTGTCCACCTTCCTCAAAGCATCAGATGCTAAGATTAATGCTTCTAAATCAAAAGCTTATGGTTGGAATTGCCTCCATGGAACCATGGTGATGATATCAAGAATACTTGGATTTAAGGGACTAACAGTATGGAACTGATTCAATTATTTGGGCATTCCCATATTCAAGGTGGGGGGGGAATAAGGTGGACTGGCATGGTCTGATTGAAAAAATAAAAATAAAAAATCAATTCTTGGGGAACCAGATGGCTCAACCCAACAGGAAAATTAGTTCTTATCAAAGTTGTCCTCTCTTTATTTTCGATTTATGTATGCTCAATTTCATTAGAACCTAATCAAATTATACAGGAAATCAATAGAGAAATCCAGAAATTTCTCTGGGAAGGCGGTAAGGATACCAACGTAAAAAAATTTAATATGATAGACTAGGACACTGTGTGCATCCCAAAGCAATGTGGCAGAGTGAGAGTAAGATATCCTCAAATCATGAACTTAGATTTGGATGCAAAATTTTTATGCAGAGTAATCTTTGGTGAAAATGCTTAGTGGAAAAAGGCCCTTCAGAAAAAATACATGGCAGGAAACAAAAGAAATTGTGTTGAGATCATAAACACAAGCAGAGTTGGGTGTCCAATTTGGCATCTCTACAAAAAGGCAGCATACATCATTCAATAAAATATTTACTGGACAGGAATGGAAAATGAATCAATATCTAGAAGGATAGATTTTGTTCGAATACCCCAGCTAACGTTTTCTAGGAACTAAATGAGTTGAAGATTTGGTTTGATTGCAACAACATCAACACTCTTTACGATATATTTGTTTGGACAATTAGTGGTAGATGGAAAGGGTGTAAGAACCTTGAACTTCCGGTGCATCTTTAGTATGATTACATAACACTCCTCTCGCTTCTGCTTAGGATATCTCCAATTCACAAAAAAATTACAAACATACGAGGTTGGGGAAAGACAAGGTCATACACGATGAAAGAAGGCTATCGTTTGGCTTATAAAAATAAGAACAAGTTCATAAAAGACAACAAGTGGAATAAAATATGGAGTTGCGATGGTTTTCCACAAGTCAACATCTTTTACTGGATCATTACCCATCGTAAAGCTCTAACAACCAAGAATTTGAGCAAGAGAGGGATCGTAGGGACACTACGTTGCATATTATGTAAAGAGGTGGAGGAAATCTTGGGGCACGTTTTCACTGAATGTAAATTCATGCAGGAAATTTGGAGTAATCTGCTCAGAGATTTAAATATGAATATTACAATGCCAATGAACTAGAATGATCGATTTTTCAGCTAGAAATATTACTATCAGGGCTCTTTCAACCAGAAAACAGACTTTGCTAGAGCATGGGAAGCTCTCCCAATATTTATTTCCTGGAAAAGTTGGACCACAAGAAACAAGGAAATATTCGAACGACTAAACTCAAGCACCAATAAGGTTTATGCCTCAACGAAGGCCCTTTGAGTGGACTCTTTATCCACTAGAGGGATGAAAAACATAAAAAAGGAACCTATAACAGTTGAAGAAAGAGCATGGATGGCCGACCTCCTTTGGCATCCTTATCCTCGTTCCTGGTTAAACCCCACAAAGAAGCCGAGACTTTTGAGCTGGAAGATAAGGATGAGAAATGAAGAATTTCAAAATTGGTGGACAAAGATAGGAAGCAGTTCTTTCTTTTTTTACGGTGCCTCGAAAGGAAATCCAGGGCTAGCTGGCGTAGGTAGAGTAATATCTGACTCCAAGGGGAACAAGTAATAAGAATACGCTTGAGGCATTGGGAAAGCAACGAATAATGACATGGAATAGCTTGCTTTAATTAAAGGTTTGGAGATGGCCAGAGATATGGGGATTGATGAAATGAGCACCATATGAGATTCCCTAATTGTCACCAGGGAAGAAATAAATATCTCTAGAAAACGGAAGAGTCCCTCGCCCAATATGCATCACCTCCTCTTTTGTTTAGTCAAGGAATTTAAATCAATTAAATTCCTTCATGTTTTGAGAGGCCAAAATCATCAGGCAGATAACATGGCTAATAAAGGGGTTGGTTTGCATTGCGGTGTTTTAGAAAATGATAACGTCATTCTTATAAACATTTGGATCCCTTAACTCTGCTTTGTTTATACAATTTTTTGATTTTGCATGTTATTGCTTGGGCAATATGTAAGAATATATAGTTTCCACAGTTTAGGCAGTTTTCATGATAGCTACAAGCTAGAAAAGGATGAACAAGGTGTAATGGATGTTGTCATGTTATGGGATCAATACTATATGTATTTTGTTTTCTCCTTCTTTTATATATAATAAAAAACACTCAACCATTTCTCTTAAAAAAAAAGACACACACACACACACACACACACACACACACACACACACACATATACATACACACACACACACACACACACACACACACACACACTCCTATATTATATTACTCCTGTATACCTACGACTCAACACTCTGGTTACATATTCTTAAACCATCAAGATTAAATACCTTATAATATGCATATACCACATATATACAAATATACGGTTTTGAATATTAAATGAAACTTATAGTATTTAAACGATAACACATACACAAAATACTAATAATCATTGCATATAATAAATTGCATGTTATGGTATATTCCAACAACCTATATCGATGTGAACGCTATAAATCATATTCTAGGTACACCTTATACCTTGTATATACATTAATGGCATATATATATGTGTGTGTGTGTGTGTGTGTTGTTAGACACTGAGAGGGGGGGTGAATCAGTGTAAAGCAATTTAAAAACTTTTCTTTGCTTGCTACACTTAACTACCAAATCATCATTCCATTATTCTATAAATCTCATAATCATTTCATAAACTTCATCATTCACATATCATAGCATTTAAATAATCAAGAACCATAACACAGAAGAATGCCACACCATATAAATTTGTAATCTTTTTATATTAGTTTTGGTTCGGCTACAATCGTTAGGCAAAATCAGCACCTACTGATACATAGAGCACCTACTCTGCATCCAGGACCCTGCCTGGTTTTCTTAGACCATCATAAGAAGGGTTTGAGGTATCCTAACCTCAAAAGCAAGACAAGCTTGCATTTACAATTAAAGCTTACTGTTACATCAACTCATCAGTCACTTGTCTCTTTAATCTGCGGTCAACTGTCTCAGCTCATGCTCATCTGCTCATCAATCATGCCAGGAATCCTGCTGGTCAATACTGCTGAATATATGCTCAACACTGTCATCAATACTACTGCAACCACTTCTCAATATTCGTTGTTCATCTGCTCTTCAATGCCGCCAAGTCATAAAAGTCTGCTCATCACTGCTCATCATCTCTGTTTATTCTATGCTTGTCAACCTCTGCTGCTCAAGTGCATCAGAGACACTACTGCTATCACTAATCACCACTGTCATATAGGACTGTCTGAACATGTCATCAATCTGCTGGTCACTATCAAGTTATCATACAGCTTGCTACAAAGTTCTGCTCTCATGCATCATCTTTATCAACAGCATCATGATATGCTCTTGTAGATGTCACAAGTGAACAAGTCATCAATGAATTTGTTCATCTAGGTATTCTTATGTCTTTAACAAGAGTGTCAGAAAGTATGCATCAAGTGTGCAACATTATCAGCATCAAGGCCATTGTCTACATCATTGTATGCTCACTGCATAGATGCCACTTACTCACTGTACATGCATTCCTATTCATAACTTGTACACTCAACATCATCATGCACCTTGTACAAAGCATTCATCATCATTATTATGTGCATGGAGTGTTCATCATCAACATTGTATGCACGGTGTGCATCATATATCAACATAGAGTATATGTCATCATCATCACAGTACATAAAAATGCATCATTACTGTTTATACACTCCAAGATACTTCACTATATATACTGTATACATGTCACTGAATTCTTCATTACTGTATCACACTAGTATAACACTCAGCATTACACATACCTTGTATATCATACTGTTCATACTCTTGTACGTTGTTCAAGAAAACACTGTCATCTCTTCAGGAGGTTAAGCACTGTCAAAACCAGACTGTTTTAGGGGTGAAGATTAAGGCTGCCTTATTACACTGTCAATTACATCCCTATCACTGTCCTCAACCTTAGATCACAGGCTCACAATTTCTCCTTGTCAGTGATCAACACATCATCATTGTTCTGCCCTCTATATACTAAACTTCAGAGATATCTCTGACACATACCAGAGATCAGATGATGGAATACTGTGGTTGCCTGTAGTATTTAAATAAAGGCTACCAACTGAAGCATATTTAATGTAATAAGGTATGCAACAAGTTGTCCACTTTTGTCACTCTGTCAAATCATTCTTTTGTAGGTGTCACTGTCATCAAATTTCTGCAACAAGGTCATTCTCTGTGCATAGTTTCAGGCTTGTATTCAGCAATGAGAAACTTCTATTCTATAACCTTTCCTCGTCTCAACATGAGTATGCTCTGCCACTTAGAGTGTATTCTACCACACCATCGTAGAACTGACCAGTCTTTACCTTAGGTCTGTAGCCCGAGTTTTCTTCCACAGTCAATTTGCTTATGATAAGTCGTCTTTGTCCACACACTGCTCAACAGTCTAGACTTCAAAGCTGCTCTACAATTCCAAAATAATAAGTAGATATGCATAAGGTTTTCAATTCAGTTACAGATGATAGGCTCAGTCTCTTCAAATTTACCATGCTCAACTATCTGCTCAAGAAGCATGCACAAAGTCTGTTCATAGCAGCACATATAATCAACCATATGACAGTCATAACCAATACCTTCTTTAATTTACAATCAAGGTCTGTTTGGATAATTCATTTGGACAAATGAATGATGCCAATATTGTTCTCGTACAACCCAATATTCAAGCTATTCGAAATTTTCTTATTACCTGGTGAACTTGTGCTGGTAAACCCTAAACAAGTTCATAATGAACTGCTGTAAAATTCAGACTGATATACTGTGGAAGAGAGCTACAAAAAAAACAGCTCCATATGTTGGTTAGTCCCCAAGAACATATCAAAAACTCGGTCTGAGTGTGTATGTGGAGAGAACCCTAGAATCCACAAACCTCAGACTATTTAGGTGTGTGGAAGAGCCTAGAAAACCCAGGCTACTTACAAATATTTTCAACTAAGACTGTCTTCAAATGCCTACTGTTTACTGATCTAGCATGTATTACTATTTGTATAACTAGAACTAGGGCATAATAATCTAATTGTCACATCTCTGCCCACACCATGGTCAACTCTCAATATTGATAATATATCAATGTCATGATAAATATCATTAACTATCAGAACATCAAGATAACATTGTCTATAATAACATCATCAAGATGAGGAAGACTTCAAAGACTGTCTGTGTAAAACCCTAACCAAGAAACAATGCATGCCAAAACTCATACTTTGGATTGTCAGTGCTTGAACAAGATGTGCATGTCTATGTAAAACCCTAACCAAAAAAAAAAAACTCAGACTGTTTATCAAGCTGCCACAATTGATGACCTTGGAAGAAACTCAGACTGTGTTTGTTGCTTCATCTACAATTCGGGCTGCTGCTCCACCGAAATTTCCCTAGAAAACATTTCAGACTGCTCCCATGAATTTCCCTACTCCTTCTATTCTGCGACTGCCTCAGTAAAAAATCACAGAGCTCCACCAAAATTTCCATTGCAAAAATGAACACTTGGGAGGGGTATTTATATTAATTTTTCACCTCATTTTGGGGTCGACCTGCTATATAAAAAACATTTTAATTTTAAATATGAGCCGACTTCTAATATATTTTTATTGGGCCGACATACCAAATTTTTTTTGATGTTTTTAATATTAAATGGAGCCGACTAGCTTGGGAGCTGCTATATATTTTGAGTTTTTATTTGTCACACACAAACCCTTTCTTACCATAATCAAGGGTGTTCTTACGTGGGCTTCTTCAAATAAGTTGTTATCATCTTCAAGGTCTTAGGGTATGCTCCACCTTTGTCCATAACCAACTTAGGTCACCACAAGCCTCAAGGGCTTTATCAAGGACCAAGGACAAATGACCATATGCAAAAAGGTCATATGCCCACCTCCAAGGACCTTATCAAGGGCAAGCATGCAAGCAAGTGTCCAAGTGTCATCACACCACTATATAAGTAGGTACCAAGTCTTCCTCATGTCCTAGGAACATCTCCAAGGGTTCTAAGACCCCATAAACCTTCAAAAATGCAGGGACCATCAAACCACCAAGTGAGGGCTTCTCCAACATCCATCAAGGCTTCAGGACCATCTTCAGGGTCTTCAGCATCATCAGCAGGGTCTTCAACATCTTCAGCAAGGTGGTGGCATCAATGACATCCTGTAGGGCCACTGCAAGTCCATGTTGGCATCAATGACAATTTCATCAACAATCTCCCCCTTTGTCCTTGATGACAACAACTCATGCTCCCCCTATGAGCATGCTCCCCATTTGTCTTCATCTCTCCCTTTGTTTTCATTTCTCCCCCTTTGGCATCAATGGCAAAGGGTGTCCACATAGCTGTGTCTGAAATCTCTGATCACTGCTCACTACTCCCCCTAACTATATACACGATCCTAGGACCTGTCTATATACTTGGAGTAACCATCCTTTCTCCTTTGAGTTCATTCTCCAGCCTCATGAACTCAAGGTGTGTTAAGGTCTTTGAGAGACCTTACATTTGGCTTGCCATATGGCAGCCATCCTCCTTACTCTGATTAACCTCTCCTATCTGCAACTGCTCTGTCTTCCTCATCCATACTTGCTTCTTGGCATTTGTCCTTTGATCATTTGTTCCTTCATTTGTACTGACTTTCCTTGATGAGTTGTCTAGGTAACTTCTCAAGGATTGTTTTCGTGTACTCCTACAATCTTGAGCTTTATGCCCAAGGCCACTACAGCTATAACACCTCATCGTACGACAATGTGCAGCAATGTGACCGACATTGTTGCATGACCAACATCTGACTGAGCTGTTGGAGCTTCCAACACTTCTTTGATCAACTTTATTTCTCCATGCTTTAGAGTGTCCTTGACTGTAGACATTTGTCTTCTGATCTTCAAATCTTCTTACTGATGTGTATGGAGTACTTCTTCTTGCTTGACTTCTTTGACTGGCACATTCATGGGCTTTGTGTCCAAACCCACTACAGGTGTAGCATCTCAATGTGTGACATGTGGCAGCAACATGTCCTAAATGTTTACATTTCCAACATCTAACTGAGACATTGGGGCTTCCAACCCTTCTTCTTCCATAGAACCTACAATCCATAGCCTTATGACCAAAGTTACAACAAAAATAACAATAACCATTGAAGCCATTTTTATACTTGGGTCTTGTAGTTGTTTCCTTTATGAAGTTGCTTTGATGAATAGACCTAAATCCTTGCTTCATCTTTGAACTTCCACACTCCTTGTTGTCATGTGCAGGTGCCTGGGGAGCAGCTTTGGACGTTGATGGACCTGCTTCTAGAGTCTTCAGAGACCAAGTGTCATCTTCAGATTTTTCTTTGTTCTTCTTGTAACCAAGACCAGTTTTGTCGAGTGGAGATATTTAGCAATATAAGATCTTATCTAGGACAATTGAATTGTCCTAGAGCTTGACCAAGGCTTCGTTCTTCTTAACTTTCTTCCTGAGACCAACTACCTCCAATTCTAGCTTCTGGACTGTCTCCTCCTTTTCTTCTAGCTGACTCTTCAAGATTTCTTCTGTCCTCTTGGATTCCTCCAGCTGAGTCTTCAGATCATGATTGACCTCTCTAGTTTCTTCAAGCTCTTGAGCAGGATTTTTTGATTCTTCCTTTTGACTAATCAATTCATTCTTTAATTGTTCAACTTCAACATCCTTGTCTTTCATTTGATTTCGCAACTCTTTGTCCTTGTCTTTGAGCTTTAGAAGCAGCACTTTCATTGACATGGTCTTCTACTGATATTCATTCAAGGAGTCCAAGATTTCCTTTTTGAACTTCATGAAATCACTCTGGTTCAGATTTACTGTGTTTAGGAACCAATTAGCTCTAAGATCAATATTTAGCAACGTGAGATGTATCTGATGTGCAGTCTTTGATAGACTTTCATCATCATCTGCAAGAACCTTCTCAATTTCATCACACAAGCTATCATTATAATCATAAGAGTCCAAACCTTTACTAGAGTCCTCTTCTTGTTTATCTTCTTCTTGATTTAGCTCTTCTGGGAGCTCGTCTTCTGATTTCCGATCTATCTTTTTGGGTTCTAGTCTTGCCTTCTGATACTCACTCTCCAGCTTGAACCATAGGTCTTTTGCCGAAGTGTACTCTCCTACACTTTCCTTCACTGAGCTTGGAAGTCCATCCATGAGGAACTTCAAGGCTGTAGTGTTGTCCTTCTTCACTTCCTTCTGTGCAGCTGGTTTTCCTTTCTTGTTTGATGGAGTGGGTGGATTGATGACAATTTCCCAAATACCAAAATTCTTCAAATAAGCCTTCATTTTGCTCCTCCAACTGAAATAATCTGCAACATTAAGTATAGGCATGTCATTGCTTGATGACTCTTTCTTTTCCTCCATTGTGTCTAAGGATCTCCTTCAAGCTTGCTAGGCTTGTGACGAAGGCCGACTCTGATTCCAATTGTTAGACACTGAGAGGGGGGGTGAATCAGTGTAAAGCAATTTAAAAACTTTTCTTTGCTTGCTACACTTAACTACCAAATCGTCATTCCATTATTCTATCAATATCATAATCATTTCATAAAATTCATCATTCACATATCATAGCATTTAAATAATCAAGAACCATAACACAGAAGAACACCACACCATATAAATTTGTAATCTTTTTATATTAGTTTTGGTTCGGCGACAACCATTAGGAAAAATCAACACCTACTGATACATAGAGCACCTACTCTGCATTCGAGACCCTTCCTGGTTTTCTTAGACCCTGCAAAGAAGGGTTTGAGGTATCCTAACCTCAAAAGCAATACAAGCTTGCATTTACAATTAAAGCTTACTGTTACATCAACTCATCAGTCACTTGTCTCTTTAATCTGCGGTCAACTATCTCAGCTCATGCTCATCTGCTCATCAATCATGTCAAGAATCCTGCTGGTCAATACTGCTGAATATCTGCTCAACACTATCATCAATACTGCTATAGCCACTTCTCAATCTTCGATGTTCATCTACTCTTCAATGCTACCAACTCATCAAATTCTGCTCATCACTGCTCATCATCTCTGGTTATTCTATGCTTGTCAACTTCTGCTGCTCAAGTGCATCAGAGACACTACTGCTATCACTAATCATCATCGTCATATAGGACTGTCTGAACATGTCATCAATCTACTGATCACTGTCAAGTTATCATATAGCTTGCTACAAAGATATGCTCTCATGCATCATCTTTATCAACAGCATCATGATATTCTCTTGTATATGTCACAAGTGAACAAGTCATCAATGAATTTGTTCATCTAGGTATTCTTATGTCTTTAACAAGAGTGTCAAAAAGTATGCATCAAGTGTGCAACATTATCAGCATCAAGGCCATTGTCTACATCATTGTATGCTCACTGCATAGATGCCACTTACTCACTGTACATGCATTCCTATTCATAACTTGTACACTCAACATCATCATGCACCTTGTACAAAGCATTCATCATCATTATTATGTGCATGGAGTGTTCATCATCAACATTATATGCACGGTGTGCATCATATATCAACATAGAGTATATGTCATCATCATCACAGTACATATAAATGTGTCATTACTTTTTATACACTCCAGGATAATTCACTATATATACTGTATACATTTCACTGAATTCTTCATTACTGTATCACACTAGTATAACACTCAGCATTACACATACCTTGTATATCATACTTTTCATACTCTTGTACGTTGTTCAAGAAAACACTGTCATCTCTTCAGGAGGTTAAGCACTGTCAAAACCAGAATGTTTTAGGTGTGAAGATTAAGGCTGCCTTATTACCCTGTTAATTACATCCCTGTCACTGTCCTCAACCTCAGATCATAGGCTCACAATTTCTCCTTGTTAGTGATCAACACATCATCATTGTTCTGCCCTCTATATACTGAACTTCAAAGATATCTCTAACACATACCAGAGATCAGATGATGGAATACTGTGGTTTCCTGTAGTATTTAAATAAAGGTTACCAACTGAAGCATATTTAATGTAATAAGGTATGCAACAAGTTGTCCACTTTTGTCACTCTGTCAAACCATTCTTCTGTAGGTGTCACTGTCATCAAGTTTCTACAACAAGGTCATTCTCTGTGCATAGTTTTAGGCTTGTATTCAACAATAAGAAACTTCTACTCTACAACCTTGCCTCATCTCAACATGAGTATGCTTTTCCACTTAGAGTGTATTCTACCACACCATCGTAGAACTGACCAGTATTTACCTTAGGTCTATAGCCCGAGTTTTCTTCCACAGTCAATTTGCTTATGATAAGTCATCTTTGTCCACACACTACTCAACAGTATAGACTTCAAAGCTGCTCTACAATTCCAACATAATAAGTAGATATGCATAAGGTGTTCAATTCAGTTACAGATGATAGGCTCAGTCTCTTCAAATTTACCATGCTCAACTATCTCCTCAAGAAGCATGCACAAAGTCTGTTCATAGCAGCACATATAATCAACCATATGACAGTCATAACCAATACCTTCTTTAATTTACAATCAAGGTCTGTTTGGATAATTCATTTGGACAAATGAATGATGCCAATATTGTTCATGTACAACCCATTATTCAAGCTATTCGAAATTTTCTTCTTACCTGGTGAACTTGTGCTGGTAAACCCTAAACAAGTTCATAATGAACTACTATAAAATTCAGACTGATATACTGTGGAAGAGAGCTACAAAAAAAACAGTTCCATATGCAGGTTAGTCCCCAAGAACATATCAAAAACTCAGTCTGAGTGTGTATGTGGAGAGAACCCTAGAATCCACAAACCTCAGACTATTTAGGTGTGTGGAAGAGCCTCCAAAACCCAGGCTACTTACAAATATTTTCAACTAAGACTGTCTTCAAATGCCTGTTGTTTACTGATCAAGCATGTATTACTATTTGTATAATTGGAACTAGGGCATAATAATCTAATTGTCACATCTCTGCCCACACCATGGTCAACTCTCAATATTGATCATATATCAACGTCATGATAAATATCATTAACTATAAGACCATCAAGATAACGTTGTCTATAATAACATCATCAAGATGAGGAAGACTTCAAAGACTTCCTGTTTAAAACCCTAACCAAGAAACAATGCATGCCAAAACTCATACTTTGGATTGTCAATGCTTGAACAAGATGTGCATGTTTGTGTAAAACCCTAACCAAAAAAAAAAACTCAGACTGTTTATCAAGCTACCATAGTGGATGACCTTGGAAGAAACTAGGACTGTGTCTGTTGCTTCATCTACAATTCGGGCTCCTGCTCCACCGAAATTTCCCTAGAAAACATTTCAGACTGCTACCATGAATTTCCCTGCTCCTGCTATTCTGCAGCTGCCTCAGTCAAAAATCACAGAGCTCCACCGAAATTTCCATTGCAAAAATGAAGACTTGCGAGGGGTATTTATATTAATTTTTCACCTCATTTTGGGGCCGACCTGCTATATACAAAATATTTTAATTTTAAATATGAGCCGACTTCTAATATATTTTTATTGGGCTGACATACCAAAAAAAAATTGATGTTTTTAATATTAAATGGAGCCGATTTGCTTGGGAGCTATTATATATTTTGAGTTTTTATTTGTCACACACAAACCCTTTCTTACCATAATCAAGGGTGTTCTTATGTGGGATTATTCAAATAAGTTGTTATCATCTTCAAGGTCTTAGGGTATACTCCACCTTTTTCCATAACAGCCTTAGGTCACCACAAGCCTCAAGGGCTTTATCAAGGACCAAGGACAAATGACCATATGCAAAAAGGTCATATGCCCACCTCCAAGGACCTTATCAAGGGCAAGCATGCAAGCAAGTTCGAAATTGTCATCACACCATTATATAAGTAGGTACCAAGTCTTCCTCATGTCCTAAGAACATCTCCAAGGGTTATAAGACCCCATAAACCTTGAAAAATGCAGGGACCATCAAACCACCAAGTGAGGGCTTCTCCAACATCCATCAAGGCTTCAGGACCATCTTCAGGGTCTTCAGCATCATTAGTAGGGTCTTCGACATCTTCAGTAAGGTGGTGGCATCAATGACATCCTATAGGGCCACTGGAAGTCCATGTTGGCATCAATGAAAATTTCATCAACATGTGTGTGTGACAAAAAACCCAGTCAATGGTGGCTTCATGGCCAAATTTGGTTATAAGACCTGGGTAGGGGAAAATTTTCAGGGAGAGATGGAAGAGTGGTGGTAACAATTATGGAAAGCTGAAGGACCCTTAAAGGCCAAAGTCACATTATGGCTGACTCTCAATAATAAAATATTGACTTGGGATAACTTACAGAAATGGGGCTGGAATGGCCCAAATCGGTGTGCACTCTGCAATTCGAATGAGGAAAATGTTTCTCACCTTTTCAATTTATGTTCTTATGCAGACACCATATGGAAAACATCATGGAAAGAGTTAAAATTCCAAGGAGCTCCCGGGACTACTCTAGAATACAAAGCAAAATCCTGGTGGATAGACAAATCGGTATGTATCCACAGTGCTTTCCCATCTCTTTTTACTTATGGCATTTGGTGGGCTAGGAACACTGCAACCTTCAATAACAAAATGACCCCACCTGAAGTAACTGCTGCCCTTGTGATACAGTGGACTAGAGAACATAGATAACAAGTGAAAGATCCAAAAGTCAGAGTGCTAATTCCTCCATAAATAAACAAAGGAATTCATTGGGCCTTTTATGACGAAGCAAGTCAAGGGGATCCTCCAGTAGGTGGTTCAGGAGCAGTACTTTACCTCCCAAATAACCAGAAGATTCAAGCTAAATATGCACCAAGCCAATGCACAAATAACAAGGCTGAACTTGCAGCACTACATTTGGTTCTTGAACTAGCTATAAACAAAAACATAACTCAAATGCAAGTCTTTGGGGACTCAAAGATGGTAGTGGACTAGGTTAATAGGAGGATCCAAATAAATGCCCCTCATATGCAGTAGCTTCTCAATGCGATCAGAAGGCTATTGGGATTATTTTCAAGCTTCAGTATCACACACATATATCAAGAATTGAATTCTGAAGCAGACATACTATCCAAACTGGCCCTTCTATTGGAGCCAAGCATGATAGAAACAAAGGATTTTGCAAGTATTTGAAATGTAACATACAGAAAGGAAATGAACACCTATTACAGATAGCTAAAGAACATTGTGAATTTTGTAAGCTTGTGATTTTTTGTAAAGCTGGAACTCATTGCGAGATGTTTGATGAAGAAAGGATTCTATTTCTTCTTTAATGAAAGTTCCTCTAGAACAGTTTAAAAGCCATCCTTTATTTAGAATGGAAGATATTTTCCTATTGGATATATATATATATATATATATATATTATGGCATATTTCTATATAACCCATATATATTATTACAAAGGGTTATTATCATACTATTCCAATGCTATAATGCATGTAATCATGCCTTATGTTTATACTTATACATTTTATAATAAACATACATAGGATATTAAACCAAATTTGCAAAGTTGGGGATGTGTTCTCTTAAGGAGAAACGCCCTTTCCAAACACCATACCTAAGTAATTAATATATATTAAAACAATTTGAATGAAGGTTGTGATCTCGCCAAGTAGACACCATTCCAACACCATATCAATTAATTAGTGTATATTAAGACAAACTGACATGGATTGTATTTCTTCCAAGAAGATGTTGTTAGAACAGTAATCCACCACTTACTACCTTATTCTAAGTCCCTAGTCAATTTTATTTGCATGTGTGCATTAATACACTATGGTTTGGACTTAGGTAGCTTAATTGGGCAAAATAACCAGTTAAATTGGAGCTTTCACACCTACATGAGCGCTCCATCTCAGTAAAAATCCACATGTGCACCCTCATTCATTTTTTGTTCACTCCCATTCATTGAATGTGGTTATTTAGGTTGACTAGGAGTGCTAGGGGTGGATTTGGCCAAGTTTTGGACTGTTTTGAGCATTTAATCCCCACCTAGAGCCTCTCACTCACCTTATTTTGCACACCCACACATGACAAGGAGTCATGATTTCTCCAAGTCACTTCAGCCACCTCCACACCTCCATTCGTGACCTTTTAGGCTGAGTTGGAGCGATTTTGGCCCAACTAGGGGGGATTGAGGCCAATTTGGCCAATTTCACATGTACAGTCATTTTGGACTTCCTAATCCTCAAGAACCAATTTATATGTAATATAAACCTGTTACTAACATATTCACATGTTATACAGTCAAATAATATCCAGTTTCAATTCACACTAGTTATGTAAAAATTGTTCTCTTGTCATGGTTTTTTGTTGGTTTTACATGCAATTCGATTTGTGAGTTTCTCTAAGGATCCTAGATATTTTTGTAGATACAATTATCACATTGTATCAGATATAATTTGATTTTAGTGAGTTGGAGATCAATCTTGAGCATTTCAGTTGCATTTTTTAGAAAATTTCTAGATAAAATTGAGTGTTTTTTGCAGGATTTTCAGCAATTTTCTCACCACTAGCGCAAGCAGAAATGGAAGAAACACAAATATTTCTTACCCATTCAATTTCTTTGACTGTAAGGCATAAATTTTTATTCAATTGAGATCCAAGAGTCTCTATAGAGTTACCATGGGCACAGAAGTGGAGCCAAACTCTGCTCTAGAGAAAGGCAAGTACTTCAATAGACTTGGTGAATCCTATGGATTGCTATGCTTGAGAATTTCAAGAGAGCTGTTATTTCATATAGACATATTGAAAACCCCAAATGAATTCTGTCTTAAACTAGAATCACTCTTTGGGAAAACTGATGAATATTTGAGAGGACATCAGCTTGAAAACAAGCTCATAAGCATGATCCCAGCGCATTTTCAAACTATCCAGGAGTTCTTCACGAAGTTCAAGTCTCTAGTGCTTTAGCTAAAGCCATGTGGTATTGAGAAGGAAGAGGATCAATTGATCTTGCCCATCCTTTCGAAGCTAGGACCATAATTTTTCAGTGTTTATAAGCACCTTCCAATCTGGCAAATTGACACTTCGAAATTGGCAGATGCCAACACTAGCCAGCTTCATGGAATCCCTCACCCAGGAGTAAGACAAGCTAGTTCAAATGGGAACCATAAAATATAAGGATTAAATTTTGTCCATGGGTGTTTCGAATTCCTCCAAGGGAAAGCAAAAGGCAAAGAATTTGAAGCAGCAAGAGAAGAGGAGGCCTAAAAAACCCGAATCCAGTGATGGGGGTTTGAATCCTCCCATGGAGAAGGACAAGAAAGGGAAAGAGAAAACCAAATTCACATATTTCCATAAGGGATTGCATGCAAAAAGCTCATGCATGAAGAAAACAATTTATCAGATGGTGTAGCTGCTAGACAAAAATAACATCCCTGTCCTAGATGGCACCTCCAGTTCAAACAACAAGGAGAAATGTCATGCCTTGGTAGTAGGTACTTCTAATTCCTCAAACTTGATCATTGATTCAGGGGCATATAGACACATGGTTTCCACCATAGAGATATTCACCTCCATGCATTCGAATACTGGCCCAACAGTTCGAATGGGAGATGACTCTGAAATCTAGACTAAGGGAATTGGTAGGATTGATTTGGAGCATGGTTATTTCAGTGATGTGCTCTATGTACCACATTTGGAAGCAACTTTTTTTTAGCATATCAAATTACTCATATAGGAGAATCCAAGAGAGTGGAATTCACTCCTGACTTGGTAGAGATTGCAGAAATCTCATCCAACCAAGTTGTGGCAATTGGGTATGTAGACCACTAAGAAAGGATGTACAAGTTCTCAAATTTTATCCCTAGTACCAGTGATAAAGTGCTCCTATATCATGCCAATAAGATCTCCAAGATATGTAATTAAAGGTTTGGACACATGAACTACAAGTATCTCCAAGCACTGCTTAAACATGAGATGGTGGAAGGACTTCTGCAAATCAAATCATCAAATGGAGCTTGCATTGGGTGTGTAGTTGGGAAGCATCCAGAGTGAAACTATAAGAATGGGAAGGAAAGGCCCATCCTCACAACCTCTTGTATTGGTGCATTTATACATTGGTCCTATACCCACTCCCTCCTATGGTGTATCAAGGTATGTGCTCATATTCATTGATGACTACTCGAGATTATGCTGGGTATACTTCCTAAAATTGAAATATGAAGTTTTTGAGCAATTGAATATTTGGAAGGCCTTAGTAGAGAATAAAAGTGGGCATAGCATAAAGATACTTAGGAATGAAAATGGGAAGGAGTATTTAAACACAAATATGCAGCAACTTTGTGAGGAAATTGGCATTCAAATGCAACATTCAACTCCCTACACACCATAGCAAAATGGTGTGGCAGAGAGGAAAAATAGATCTCTCAAGGAGATGGCCACATGCATGATTGAGGAAAAGGGTCTAAGTCCCAAGATATGGGATGAGGCTATTAATTGTGCTGCACATATACAAAACCGGACAATCCACAAATCAATGAATGGAAAAACTCCCTACGAGGCATGGTTTGGCCATAAACCAAATGTCTCAAATTTTAGGATTTTTTGATCAAGAGCATGGGCTCAAATTCCTTCAGAAAAGAGGAAGGCCTTGCAGCCACAGAGCAAGGAATGCATCATGGTTTTATCTAGTGAGGATACAAAAGGTTACAAACTATTTGACACATCCACACTCAAGACTTTTATTGAGAGGAGTGTGCAATTCGAAGAGGAACCAATACTAGATTTTGAGCTTGCACCAGGGGAATGCTCTTCTCCCCAACACCTTGATGAAGCAAGCGATGATTCATGCTCTGTATTTTATGATAATTCTAATATTGGTATGGCTGTATATGACATTTCTATACATGAGTCACCATCAAGGCCCAAGTGGGATGAAAAAATCATATAAGCTCTAGGGGAATTGGCAGGAAATCCCCAAGAGCTTAGGAAGACTAGATCTAAATCTAACAATGCTTCCTATGAAAGTGAAAGTGCTCTTGTTGAGCACTGTTATATGCTGATTGGATCTGATCCATAGTCATATCAGCAAGCTTGTAATGATCCAATATGGCAATCATCAATGGAAGAAGAATTCCATCCTCTCCAAAAGAATGAAACATGGGAATTGGTTCCCCTTCCTCCCAAGAGGAAGCTTGTTCAATGCAAGTGGATATTTCGAACCAAACTTGCTGCTAATGGTTCAAATGTGAAGTACAAGGCTAGATTAGTTTCTAAGGGCTAATCTCAAGTCCATGGTTTTTACTACACTGAAACCTTTGCAATAGTTGCAAAGATGGATTCAATAAGACTAGTTCTAGCAATTGCAGCTAGTAAGGGTTGGCAACTGCATTATATGGATCTCAAGAGTGCATTCTTACATGGATACATGAGGAGATATACATGCAGAAACCTGAAGGTTTCCAAGAGGATCCTTCACTTTTTTTCAGGTTGAATAAATCACTATATGTACTCAAGCAAGCCCCCGGGACTTGGTATGCAAAAATGGATGCTTTCTTTCTCTCAATTAGTGCACTTGCCAACCCTTACTAGCTGCAATTGCTAGAACTAGTATTATTGAATCCATATTTGCAACCAGTGCAAAGTTTTTGGTGTAGTCCACACCATGGAATTGAGAGTATCCCTTCGCAACTAATATGTCCTTGTACTTCACATCTGAACCATCAGCAACAGGTTTGGTTCGAAAGATCCAGTTGCATTGAACAAGCTTCCGCTTGGGAAGAAGGGGAACCAATTCCCATGTTTCATTCTCTTGGAGAGAATGGAATTTTTCTTCCATTGCTAATTGTCATCTTGGATCATTACAAGATTTTTGATATGACTGTGGATCAGATCCAATCATCATATAAAAGTGCTCAGCAAGACCACTTTCACTTGCATAGGAAGCATTGTTAGATTGAGATCTAGTCTTCCTAGGCTCTTGGGGATTTCCTGTCAATTCCTCTGCAACTTGTATGATTTTTTCAGCCCACTTGGGCCGTGATGGTGACTTATATACAGAAATTTCATCTACAACAATATCAATATCATAATTATCAGAAAATACAGAGCATGAACCATCACTTACTTCATCAAGGTGTTTGGGAGAAGAGCATTCCCTCGGTGCAAGCTCAAAATATGGTATTGGTTCCTCTTCGAATTGCACACTCCTATCAATGAAATTCTTGATTGTGGATGTGTAAAAGAGTTTGTAACATTTTATATCCTCACGTTATCCAATCATGATGCATTCCTTGCTCTATGGCTGCAAGGCCTTCCTCTTTTCTGAAGGAATTCGAGCCCATGATCTTGATCCAAAAATCCTGAAATTTGAGATATTTGGCTTATGGACAAACCATGCCTCATAGGGAGTTTTTACTTTGACTTATTTGTGGAATTCCATGTTCTATACACATGCAGTACAATTAATAGCCTCGGCCCATAGCTTGGGACTTAGATCTGCTCTCAATTGGTTTCATTCGATGCAAATCTTATCCAAATGTGTATTTGCAGCAACATGATGGTGTTTTGCAGGTTATTGTACTGTATGTAGATGGCCTCTTAATTACAGGGAGCTTCAACAATCAAATTGGATCAATCAAGGCATCCCTACACAGTGAATTTGCAAGGATGGATCTAGGATTGCTAAGGCAATTTTTGGGTTTGGAAATTGAGAAATTTGAAAGAGGCATCATGTTGCATCAACCAAGGTATGCTTCAGACTTGATAAATAAGTTTAATATGGCTGATTGTAAGGCATCCAAGTTCCCTTTTCTTTCTGGCATTAAACTAGGTGAATTTGGCAATTCTCCTTGGGTAGATTGTACATTGTATATGCATCTAGTTGGTAGTTTGGTGTACCTTACACATACAAGACCTGATTTGTCTTATGATGTAAGGGATGTAGAAAGGTATATGCACCAGCCACATGAGATCCCTTGGAAGACAGCCAAAACTATCCTCCAATATGTCCAAGGAACAAAGAGTTTTGGGGTGCAGTATGCAGCTAGTTATTCACTTCAACTAGATGGATTTTCTGATTCAGATTGGGCTAGAGATCCTACTGACAGAAAATCAACTTCAGGTTTTGTTTCCATGCTTGATGAAGTTCCTATTTTCTGGTATAGTAAGAAACAAAATACCATTTATATTTCTTCAGCAAAGACTGAGTACATGGCAGCAATGAATACAGCCACACAGTGTGTTTGGTTGCAAGGAATTCTTCAAGAATTTGGTGTTGCTATTTATTCTCCTGCCAACATTTGGGTGGACAATCAAAGTTCCATCAAGATATCTACCGATCTAGTTCAAAGGAAGAGCAAAAAACATATAGATATACATATGCACTACATCCTGGGCTTAGTGCATGACATAGTGATTTCCCTGCATTATTGCCCATCCATTGAGCAAACTGTCGACATATTCACCAAGAGTTTCACTGACAAGACCTTCACTCACTTGAGATATTTGCTTGGATTGAGTGATGGATGGTGATTTCTGATATTTTTTGTAGGTTTCAGCCCCATTTCCATTCTTAAGGGAAGGTTTTGTCCCATGAGGTTTTCCTTCTTTTCCTCACTTCACATGGACAAATAAAATTTCTGTTATGTATTGAGGCGATTTGAGCCTTTGTTGCCAAGGCCTCCCACTTTATTTTCATGAGATTTACTAAGTTTTGGTTAATGGGGGTTGTTAGAACAGTAATCCACCACTTATTACCTTATTCTAAGTCCCTAGTCAATTTTATTTGCATTTGTGCATTAATACACCATGGTTTGGACTTAGGTAGCTTAATTGGGAAAAATAACCAGTTAAATTGGAGATTTCACACCTACATGAGCACTCTAGCTCAGTCAAACTCCACATGTGAACCCTCATTCATTTTTGGTGTGCTCCCATTCATTGAATGTGGTCATTATGGTTGACTAGGAGCGCTAGGGGTGGATTTGGCCCAATTTTGGACTGTTTTTTAGCATTTAATGCCCACCTAGAGCCTCTCACTCACCTTTTTTTTCACACCCACACATTCCAAGGAGTCATTACTTCTCCAAGTCACTTTAGCCACTTCCACACCTCCATTCATGACCATTTGGGCTGAGTTGGAGTGATTTTGTCCCACCTAGGGGGGATTGAGGCCAATTTGGCCAATTTCACATGTATAGTCATTTTGGGCTTCCTAAGCCTCATGAACTACTTCATATGTAATATAAACCTTTTACTAACATAGTCACATGTTAGACAATCAAATAATATCCAGTTTCAGTTCACACTGGTTATGTAAAAATTGTTCTCTTTTCATGGTTTTTTGTTGGTTTTGCATGCAATTCGATTTGTGAGTTTCTATAAGGCTCCTAGATCTTTCTGCAAATCAAAATTCTCACAGATTCCCTTTCCTAAACTAGCGATCAAATCATTAAAATATACATAGAAACTTCACAAAAGGAGGCAACACTCTCCAAATCCCTATATATACACTATTATATGAACAAACATAGATCATATATATATATACATAATAGTCATATTGCATAGGTCTTACGGAAGACATTTTGGAAAATTACATAAGCTAAAAAAAAAGATCCACCAATCATCTAGAACCCATTCTCTCTATATATGTCACTAAGCAGGGAAAATACTATGTTGATCCACGTAATTTGAAAATAACAACTTTCCTTATCTTATTAACAAGGAAATTCTAAATTAATCCATTTAATATCTACATAGATGTATATACCTCGCCACCAACTCCTAATATATCATTTAATAAATAATATTTCTAAAATAACCTGCCTAATAATCATATTACATAGGCCTTATCCCAACCAATCCACTAAACATTTATTGATTACCCCTTAGATTAATTCAAATCCCAAAATGGATATTCTTTTATAAATTAATCAATGAAATTGTCCCTCCTTATTAAGCACTAATCCCATATCTTCACTTTAGTATTTAACCAAACAAATCTTTAAGCTAAATTCAATATGCAACTAAATTAAAACTTTAACTTAAGTCAGTGTTTAAATAAACTACATCTTTCAGTTAAATTTACTAGGATTAAAACCTAAAGTTAAGTTCAACATTTACTAATTTAAAACTTTACCTTAAATTCAATGTTTAATTAAACTACAAATTTTAGTCAGATTCCCTATTTTATGAAGCTTAAGAATTAGACATAAGTTGAACATGTTGGAAAGAATTGTTATTCATGTCAAAAGAGTTCGGTAATGGCAAAGGTATAAGCAATGGAATATGTGATAAGGATGGAAAGACACATGAGATGATCCAGCAAGGGGATCAAGTCAGGTGAAATCTGATTGAGCTTGATTGTTCAATCCTCTAATCAGTCAACACAAAGTTGTGGATTTGCAGTCAACTTATTTAACATAGGTTGGACGACAAAGATCACATCAAGAAAATAGATCAACAACAGGGAAAGAATTTGCAGAGTAAATGTGCATGAAAGATAACATTTCGGAGCTCCAATGTGAAGTTCCATGTTTGATAACTGATCAACGTATAAGGAGGATTTCTAAAAGCGATCGATGGTTCACATGAGTTGAAAAAATATATTTGCGGAAGTCCATTTCAAAAAAGTTGGGAGGCACATCTACAATCCTCAATACGCAATGTGGAAGGAGTCCGCAATCTGCAATGCCGAAGGAAGCCGCAATCCACAAATTGCAAAAGGAAGACATTTTCGATTTTGGGAAGGTCATTGCAGAAAGAGAATTGCCGAAGCAATTCTCAAGAAAAATCGAAATGCTTACCTGCAATATGCAATACAAAATTGTGAAAGAAGTTTCTAATTGCGGAAAGGTCATTGCAGAAAGATATTGCACAAGCAATTTCTGAGAAGAGTCAAAGAGCACATCTACAATCTGCAACCCGCAATTGCGGAAGGAATGAGTTTGCCCAAATTGCGAAAAGGTCATTGCGGAAAGCTAATTAAGAAGGTAATTATAGAAAGATGATTGTGGAAAGGTCAATGCGGAAAAAGAAATACGAAAAATATATTTTGCGGAAAGGACGTTGCAGAAGGTCGCGACTGATAAAATAAAGAAAGTGAAAAATGACAAACAAAGAAGTAATTTCAAAATAGTTTATTTATCTGTGAAGAGTCACGATGAAGATAGGTGATTGTTGAATGAAGAGATATGTTTGAGGGTATATAAACAATGGTTTAAACCTTCAAATAGGTGCATGTGTGCATTCAATTGACAAATCGATTGATGTAGTACAGTTAGAGATGAAACTATCATATAAGGGAGGTTGGGAGACACTAGGGCAGGTAACATGCCTACAAGGGGGTCATAGCCTCCTTCCGATTGTAGCTAGTAAATAAGGTGTCATAGCATCCTTTCAGTAGTAGTTGATAAACCAGGGGTCGTAGCCTCCTTCCAGTAGTTGCTGGTAAATAGGGTGTAGTACCATCCTTGTTTGTAGTAGCAGAAAAAAACTATTTGTAAAATATAATTTTGTAGTAATAGGAAGTATTGGTGGTTTACCCAATTGGGATTCCATGATAAATTTGTGTTCTATGTGTTCTTGTTGATCATGTGCATTAATGAATAAATTAAAAGTGGTTTAAATTGTTAAAAGTTATCAATACCGATTCACCCCCCCCCCCCTTGCCCTCTTAGTATTGTCCAATATTCTAACAGAACATAAATGAACTACAGTTTTAAGTTAATCTCTCTTTTACTTTCAGTTAAAGTCATTATTTACTTAACTTAAAATTTTTTGAGTTGAAGTATTATAAAGACTAACCTTTAACTCATCTGGGGTTAATTGATGTTTTTGTAGATATTTTGTTATGGAAACTTGAATGAAATGAATGCACACTGATTCGTTATTAAAGCATGATTTTAATTTCAATAATTTTTAAACTACACACAAATAGAATTATATCCCCTTTACCCTTATAGTTGTCATAATTTAAACAGATAATTCAAGTATTGTAATGATCACAATATATCTAATGCATGCTATCACATGAGAATTCATATCATATGGTACATATCTAATATTTAGACAACACTTTGTTTTGATATCATGCATGGCCTATATAACACTTCATACGAATTGAGATATTGGGGTTAATGATAAGTACTATAGTTTTGTTTGGGGTTCACTCTATGTCTTTAACAAGTAATGTGGATGTGAATTGTTGGAAATAACAGCATGGTTAATATATCACTAATCTCTTCAACATCATATTAAACAAAATAAATTACATAAAACACAGAGTAACAATTGCATAGAAGGTCCAAACATCCCTAGTGTTGTAACCTAGAGCTCCGATACCACTTGTAACAAACCCAACCTAGGTCACTTGGTAAGGAAGGGTATAGGGGATATATTTAGAGATAAATAGGGATGATATTATGTTTATAATATTTGATAAGTTCACATAATCAGATCTTTCTGGTTTATCATAATTTTAGTTTTCTAATTAAACTAGTCATGAAACTCTTAACTAGTAAATAAAGTAGTTAGTCACTAACTAGGAAGCATAGTTTTAACAACAAAAAAATATTGAATATGATTTAGATGCTGAAGCATGTATAATATATTCATGGCTGTCCAAAATATCAGTCCTAAATATTTCACTTTTCATATACATTAAATTACTAAATCTTTATCGTTTAATGACTGAAAACAATCTCTACAATTCCTACAAAAAACTATTCCTAGTTTCTACAAAAAAATGGAACTTTAAGCAACATAGATTAACTTAGGAATGACCTGATATTGGGATGTCATGTTCAACCACATGATATTCCTTATAAACCTTGAATAACTAATAAAAACCATAATTAAATTACAATGCAACACATCCTTGACAAATCCTGACAATTGTACTACTAGTAGGAACTCACAACATCACAATTTCCATTCACTTTTTTTATATTCCAAAATAGATTTAAACTTTGAGAATAAATACACATGTATACAAATATAATAATTCATTTAATAACTTACAAATAATATTTCATTAATATATTCTCCATTACAAATTCACAGAACAATTACTCGCACAAAGGAGTAAATATCTCCATGAAAACTGCTAACCCCGAAGGAAGCTAAAAATTTCTTTAAAATAACATTTATCAAGAACACACAATCTTCCTACTAAATCATAATATTCAAGCATATAAACCGAAAGGATTAAGTAACTTATCTTAATAGTGTGTGACTAGAGGCAACATTAAAACTTTCCTCCCATCCAGTGACCTTTCCGTACGTGTGTTCTCCAATCCAAAGACCTGCCAAGCTGAGGTCCTGGAATCCTATATGAGATTGTCTCTTCTAAATGATACTAAGGATGATACACTCCCTTTCCTATAATTATCCCCCTCTCCCAAAAATGTGAGCCGAGTAGTTCTTGAGATTACCCCCTCTCTCAGAATACCCACTGACCTCTAAGGTCATTTTCTCAATTTCAACCCCCACTAGAGCATTCAGATTTTGAGAGCATTGGACCTAGTCACCCGATTATGAGATTAGACCCCTCTCCCATAGGTACTAGTGCAACTAGGAAGAAAACACCACTCGGGATCATCTCTCTCTCCTAATGGGTGAATTTTTAAATGAACTCTTCCAACCCCCAAATCCAAATTACCAATTTGAACCTCCACTAGAGCATTCAAATTCACAAACAAATACCACTCTATGGAGAACACAAGAAGAACCCATACTAGGGAATTTTCTTCACATAAAACAGATAACCAAGGAATATTTTGGATCCCACCCAAGGTATCCAACAACACACAAAATATTGATCCCAAGGATCAATTGGTAGAATCACCACCAAAAATGTGCAAGTTCAACCAAAATTCACTTTGGCATCCACTACTTTCCTCAAATTCCAACTCTGATGCGCTCCTTAACCTGCACAACACTGAATGAATGCCTCTTTGGATTCATTCAAATCCTTTTTTTCTCAATTCGAATTGCCTCCATGAGTCTAGCTCCAGTCTACTAAGGAAGGACTCCCAAACACTGAACTTACTGACACACTCAAATTTTCCTTTCGACACTTGAATTCACTGAGACTAACTCTAAAACACTACAGGGACACTTCCCATGCATGGCTAATTTGAATTCATAAATTTATCTCCAAAACCCCCTTTGCTAACTCTTAATCAATCATACATTACTCCCATGCACTAAATACAACACCATTTCAAAAGGATTGACTCAAATTCTCCCTTGATCACTCCCATGCACTTAATTAGACTTTAAATTAACCAAAATTCTTGACTAAACTCGGAGTTGGCTCCAATTCCTAGACCGAGCACTTAATTAATTAAAGATAACCTTTAATTACTTAACTAACAACTAGTTTCACTAGTGTAACTAAAACAATGACTCGATTTAACTGTGATTATTTTAAATTAAATAAATGAACTCAAAATTAACTACCCTTAACTCAATTAAACTCAATTTAACTGAAAATAACTGACATTAACTCCATATTAATTTAAATTAACTCCACCTAACTTAATTTAACCGGGATTAACCGCGAGTGACCCAATTTAACCAATTTCAACTTAAATTAACTTAATTATCTCAAAATTGCGTGCATGCCTTGACCAAACTTTGTCTAATAGGTGCATAGTTAGCGTTTTATAGTGGAAGTGGGCCCCAATGCTACCTAGATGAGGAATATTTTCATCTAGGGTGCATATTCTGCATGAAACTACATGCATGGAACTAATTATGGTTTTTTGGACCCCCATAGTTCAGAATTAAAGAAATTAGGTAGGAAAGAGTAATGGTAGGGGGAGTAGCAACTCCTAACCCCAACCCCACCTCAGAAGACATTCCAGAACTCCTGGAACAATGTTGTTGTCATGTTTGTGACGTTATTAATTTTTAATATTATAATAATAATAATAATAATAATAATATCCATCTCATTAGGTGTCCATGGTCCTACCACCCAGTGACATCTCAACAAAGCAAATCAAGCAAATAAACCAATGTTTGGGGCTTACCTTCGGGATATTATAGTCTAGTTGAGCAAGTAAATAACTAGAAAGGTATAGTCGACCGAATTTCAATATACTTTTTCATCATCTACCATTGAATATGATCCAAGCTTAGTGAAGGAAGAAATCAAATCAACAAAGGGAAAACTATGGAAAAGGGCCACGGAAGAGGAAACACAATCCTTGAAGGAAAATGAAACATGGGATATAGTTTCGTTACAAAATGGAAGGAAACGTGTCGACAATAATTGGGTGTTCAATTAAAATTTGAATGAAACAAGTCAAGTCAAGAAGTGCAAGGCTCAACTCATGGAAAAGGTAGACATGGTGAAGAATTTTGAAAATTCTTTAACCAGGTTAGTGAGCACAAACAAGCTTTCATGGTGCAAAGAAACGATGGGATTACTAGTCCTTCTTAAGTGAACTAAAGTTCTAAGTGTCTTGTTTATGAAAAGATGAAAACAAGTGGGAGAATGTTGGGAATGTTATATATTTTGCATGTAAATCAACTTGAAAATTTAATAGTAAACTAGTATAAGTTGAATGGATTCAAAAATCAACAGAAGGTCGAAATCTAGTTGACTAGTTGTCTGGAATAATTTTTTGGTCAAAGGAAAATGATTGGTTAATGGGAATTCGAAGAAACTAGAAACTCAACGAGTGATTGGGTAATTTTGACCCAATTAATTCAACTTCAATAGAATAACTAAATGTGGTTAGGAAGTTATGGATTGCAACTAATGAACGATTTGCTGTAATGCATCTATAAATAAGATGTAATATCTATGTAACAGTAATGGCATAATGTAATAAAGGGTTATGTATGGTTTATAAAATCATGGTTGTAAACACCTATTATGAGTGTATGATTAATAGATGAGTGGTAAACTCATTGGTTTGTTGGTTTCCCCCATGGAGAAGGGTTTCTAGGGTAACTAATGAGTATAGAGTTGATGTGGTGCATTCCATTGTGTTATGTTTAATTATATGAATCAATTTGAAAACCAACTTTAATTTGTGTTAGAACAAGCACACATAATTAATTATTGTATTTATTTTAAGTCTTTATATAATGATTTAAATCTTGAATTCATGTTGAATAGTTAGGGAAATAAGTAGTTAAATATCATGTCATTCAAATAAATGCTCTAAAAGGTACACATGAGAGAGTTCAAAATACTATGAGTGTCTACCTGAAGGAAAATATGGAAATTTGTAATTTGAATAATTGAACGAGAATTTTAGGTCATTCACGGACTTTAAAATATAAAGCACCTTAATAAAATTAAAAATAATAGAGGGAAATTTGATTTTAATTGAAAGATTAATTGAGGTTGTGGAAATACAATGGTGAATTTACTTTAACAAATGAAATTATATTAAACATTTGAAAGAGATACAAACAAATGGTTAAATCCTATGAATCTAAGCTTATGATGTTTTTCAAAGGTGCTATACATACTCTTACTTCCATGAGGGCTAAGTTATCTAATTCAAATTGTGCAACTAGTTTCTAAATAATAATGAAGGTATGTGAAGTTTAATGAGTTTATAATTAATGAATTTATGCAAAGTATGCCAAATTTTATATAACTTAATGCCTTTCATTGGAATCTTAATGCCTTTCATTGGAATTTTTGAATAAATTGTAAATTTTGGAGTGGATTTTAATTTAGATTTCCAAATCATCAATTAAATATATTTAGTTAATGATGTGGAAACACCCATGATTATGTATGAGTCAACTCAATAATGGATGATGGTGCAACGAAGTGGTATAATGTTTACAAGATGGATGGAAATAATATGAGAAGATGAATCCCTATAATATAACATGGGATCAAATAATTAAGTTAATCCAATTGTTATTATGAAAAAATCTCTAAGGTAGCATTTGCAAATGACTGGGATTTAAGGAACCATAAATGTCATGTGGAACATTAACACTTTTAAGTACAATTCTCATGATGCAATAATGAGTTGAAATTGAATAGGGGAGAAACTCACTATATATATAAAGATCAATAATGATTATCTTACTAATAATAAAATGGGTACCATGGTACGAATACAATCCTGGTAGTGTGAATAAATGGTATATGAACATTAAAAGTAACCACTTGGTAAGGGATACATGATGATTCTATAATGCCAAATTAAAGGAAATCCATCCATGTGGAAAATGGACATCAAACTACTATGTCCTCTAAATAAAACTCCCAGATAAAATATGTTGTATTTTATAACAAAAGATACATGAAAAGAAATGAAATAATGAATCCTGTTAGCCAACATAAGGTAAAAATATATAAAAGGAATAGTAAGACATATACATGACTTAAGAGAAATGGTTAAACATATGAAAGTCAACACAAGACTCCCCTTGACATGGATTGACATCGAAAACACTATCATGTGAAACATCCACTTTAAAGATAACCATGGAAATGAACTCATTTAAAGGTGGAATGGAGGGTGAGAAATGGTAATCTAAGTGGGAAAACAAAAACTAAGATTTGACATGCAAATGTGGCTTGAAAAATCTCAGCAAACGATGACTAGGTTAATGCACATATGTGGTTGAATATACACATGATCTATTCAAGGGTAACATTTCTCAACTCAAAATGAAAGACACTAAAATTAAAGTATCTCCAACATTCCATGCCTTTTTTTGGTTATTTGATGTTTTTTTTCCAAATTCTATGGAAAGAATTAAAAGAACCAATAAATATCTAATCGTTCACAAATAAGGAGGGTGCATATATTCAAGCAATTCATTCATGGAAAATTCAAGTAGTGCATTAAATTATAAACAACATAAAAATATGGGTGTGTGCTTCCTCTAAAAATGTCAATAAATTTCATATTGTTGATGCTTGAGATCATGGTAGTAGAAAGAGAAAGAAGCGAGTGGAAAGTGAGTGGAAAAGAAACAATCATAAGGGTGGTAGTGATGTAGCGCAAATCATAGTATACGACATTAGTAGTCGAGGACCCTAATAGGTATTGGACTCACTACAACAATGTACAGTTTTAGCAATGGTTTAGGATCGTGGTGGTCTTAGCAAAACCATCTATAAATAATATTTTAGGGTTTATGGGGCAATTTTTTACCCATAAAATCCATGGAATTTGAACTTTTGGAGGCAATTTTTTAACAATCACCTACAAAATTTCAGTTGTCATGATTTTTTTGGGAGGTTAAAAAGACTTCCCCTAAATATATTTTTCAAGATGGTTTTTTGAGAACCCCCAACCCAAAAAAAANGGGGGGTGGAGGGATTTAAAATCTAAAACCTAAAAATATTTTTCAAGGATATTTTTAGAAAAAACCTCTAAAATTCATGAGAAGTCAAAATTTTAAGGCATATTTTTAACAACTCCCTCTAAAAGTTTAATTCTCGGAATTTTGGGGGGGTTTAAAAATGACTACCACTAAATATATTCCTTGAAAGATTTTTTTGACAACCACCCTTAAATTATATTCATTTTTTTGTAGGGGTGGGGGGGTTTAAAAAGTACACCCCTAACACTATTTTCAAGGTGGTGTTCTGAAACCCCCATAAAAGTAATGAGATTTGATTTTTTGGAGTTGGAATTTTTTAAATAACCATCCCCAAAAGTCCTATTTTAGAGATGGTTTATACATCTTAGTTTGTATAGTGATAACAGTGCATCATGTGTTTGGGGTTATAAGGGTGATGTGTGTGTTTGTGTGTAGTGAAGATTTGCATATAACTTTGAGAAATATGACATATATAACTATTGTAATTTTAAACACACGCACCCACATAACAGGCCCTAGAAAGGAGGATATTTTTTCTTTTCATCGAAAAAGGTTTCATATTTTCTAATATATGTCCATTTTACTAAATCCATGATTTGGAATTCGATTTCAAAATTTCTACTAGTTGAGGAGAGCACATCAGTGGGTGTTCAGATATTTTGTGGGATGTAATATTAGTTTTATTTCACTCTTATATGATGTAGGTTTTTATGGATAAGTCATATATGCAACTTGCCATTGAAATCTGCCTGTAGAGGGCACATTTGTTGGAGCAAATCTCTCATTTGGAGTAGTATTTCCCTTTCCTTTCTCGGTTATTTTCTGGCAGCCAACTCTCCTCTTTCTGTAGCATATTTCTCTATGTATTTGCAGTTGTTGTAGTAGGCATATATATACGTAAAATTACATCCATTTAATAATAAATATTCATAGTGATTTCCCATATTGTGTACAAATATTTTAGTTGTCGGTTGATCTATGTGTAGGTCTGCAATTATGGTTGTGCAATCATATGTTTTTGTGTGTAAAACTTTCATAAGAGTTCAATGAATTATGTTAGTTAATTATTTAGCTTTGTTTGGGTTTGTTTGAGTCAATTTGGATTTGTTTGGAGGGATTTGAGATGATTAGGAGGTGTTTGGGTCAATTTGAAATCCAATGTTTTCTCTATGTTGAAATTCAAGCCAATCTCCCTAGATTCGAGTTGGTGTTTGTGGAGTTGAAAAAATTTGAGGGAAAATATGAATAACTATATAATTCTTGTTGTTACATCGAGATATGATATTTTTCTTTGAATTGGTGATACTTCTAGTGTTACCAGTGCTTCAAACATGAAGTTAAAGAGCGTTGCATACAAACTGTTTGTAGGATGTCTTGAGCCAATCTAAATAAGAAATTATCAAATTTTGTATCATATTTTCTTGGGTACATTATAGTGGTATCAAATCTACACATGTGAGATTGTATGGAGATGCATATGTTTAATTAAGTTGAAAAAAAATCTATGCAAATTTCTATTGTTGATTTAGAAAATAGCTCTATCCTTAGATTGGGGATATTGCATGTGCTTAGAGGACAACGATGATGATGATGGTAAAGATGATGATGATGATGATGATGATGGTAAAGATGATGATGATGATGATGATTATGGGAATGATGATTATAGGGACCCATTCCATCATACATGTCCTATGTTGTTCCTCAGGTTACGCCCTATTCGAAAATGAGATTATCTTCTATAGTTATGTCTAGCTACAAATTTTATGTCAAAATAATTGAGGTTTTAGCTAAGATGCAAATTCCAAGGATGGTTTTGTAGTTAGTACCATCTCTACGCCACTTTAGGCCAACAAGCTAGTCCTATAACTAAGGGAGGTAACCTTTCAACAAAAGAAGGTAGAAATCCTAGGATATCACCTTAGGTACCTTTCATATATGCATATAAAACTTGAGTGGATTGAGAATTGAAATCCGAGGTGCTTGAGGGAAAATTTCAGCCATAGAAACAAAGAGAATATGAGTGTTGTATTTATAAGGGAGGAAAAAATATCCCATAAACTTTAATACTGAAAATAATTTCCACACATAGGGCACCTTAATCATAACCATCTCTCAAAAAGGAAGAAAAACGTCATAATATGAACTAAATTGACAAAGTACATGTTAACTGTCGCATGCCCCAATTTTGAAAAATAATATTATGTTATTTTGATTTTATTCCAAGACATTATGTTAAATTTAATACTAAGTTGTAACTGATGACTTAGCAGAGTCAAGGATGTGGAATGTAATTCTGAATATTTAAATTTTAAATAAATAAAAGTGGAGACAATAGCTTAGGAGAGTTGTTAAAAAGAGTGTTACTGGTCAAGTTGGTGGAGGAGACTAGGTGGAGAGCAAATAGACAAGTGGCAGCATCCTCAAACACTTCCAATGTTGCAGGTGGCAACCTCCCTACATTTGGGGTCATGATCCCCCAAGAAAGTGGGATCAGAGCAGGTGGCTCAATTAATGACAACTAACCCAAAAAGACCTAGGAAATCTTAATAAAAGTACCCATTGAAGAGAGCTGAGGCTGCTCATTCCAGGAGAAGAATCATTCAGGCGAATGCACTTCAAGGAATTCATTGGGAAGGGAATTTTTGAGGAAGGTGTTTGAGGGGTAAACTGTAGGAAAGTGATCTAGTACAACTTTCCAGCTAAAAGATCTTGCTAAAGTGTGCAAAGTTGGTATTGAGTCACTGGACTAGTACTTTGTTGTTTGCTCCACCTAGTCCTATCCAAGGAGACCAGGAACAGGCTCGGGGGTCATGAGAAGTCATTGTTTGAGCACTCTCCAGGAGTTGGTAAGGAGGAAAGGCCTTCCAACACTGTTGTCATCCAGCTTTAAAAACAAGTTCTACTATCTTTTAATTTCTGTGTTAAAGTTTATATCTATGTATGAAAAAATAATGAATGATTTATATGTTATGTAGTGAACTGTTAAGATTGAAATCTCTTAGTTGTTTTAAATGTTGAATCTGTTCTTCGATGAAAAGTAATCCTACCTGTGTTTTTCCCCATCTGGAGTAAACCAGATCGTACTCTAGCACAGGTAGTGTGTTTAAAATGAATGAAGTATGATAGGAATCTAAAATGAATAGAGTACTTATGTTTTTCAGACTATTGAAATCCATTCTTTGAGTAGATAGTTGTTTTTCCAGAAAGAATATTAATCTGTTTCGTAGGGTTGTTGTTAGAACCAGACTGTGTATTAAGAATATTAGAAAAAGAACATAATCATATTATTTTACTAATAGCAGTATATGCAAGTATGTAATTCATTCTTTTACATAGTATCTTTTTGTATAAACTATACATCTACACTGAAACAGAAGAAAAATAAATATCAGTTGAATGCTTATTATTTATGTTAAGTAAAGATGTAAATATAATTATGTTAGTTTATTTCTTTTCTAAATAGTATTAGGTAATTTACCTGCAACTATCTGAACTCTAAGTAAGTATTGGTAACCAAATTAATTTCTGAAAATAAACTAATTTAAGATAAGGAATATAATAAATAAGAACTTAATAACTCTTACAGTATTCTTTCTCTTAGAGTTAAAATAACTAAAAGACAGTAGTAACCTATGCATAAAATATTATTAATAAGGAATTGTCCTTACACACTTACAAATAAATTAGATGTAAGGAGTATTGACAGGTATGAAAGTTCTTATTTCTTTCACCAAGCTTACAAAAATAATCTTATTAAATAAACACAATTATTATAGACTGCTCTCAGTCTTATTTAATAATATATATAAATGCAAACACAAACTTAAGAGAATACAATATTCACAGATAATAATATTATTAATACAAATAATATTATTATTAACAATAAACAGTATTGTTTATAAATTAGAAATTCTTTTAAAAACAAACTGAAGAAATCTTGTGACAGTAATCAAATTAACAAAATAACAATACAGAAATTATTACTTTAAAAGTTAAATGGGTAAAAACCCTAGCTCATACTTCTGAGCATAATTTATCTGTATACTTATATACATTAGTAACCTAGGATAACCATAAGAATAGTTCTTCTTAATCATTAAAAGAACCAACTAAAATTATACACAGAAATGAAATACATTTTGATCAACATATATAAAATGTACTTATAAAGAAACTGTTTCTTTTTATATAAACATGGTGTACCTATGAAGGCGAAGTACAAGGTTAAAAACCCTTATAATTATTACAATTACAATTAGCAAAACATTGAAGTAATAAATCAAATTCATTTAATTATGTAACCATTAAATAACCAGGTTAGTATAATTTACTCACAGTCCTTTAAGGACAAACAAAAGGACTGTAATTATTATAAACTGGAATAATCTATTTCGAAACGAGGGTTTCCACAGGATAAACCCTAATTCATAACTTTAAATAAAAGCAAGCAAGCAAGAATTAAATTATGATTGTTAGTATCAGTCTTAAGAACTATAATTATAAACCCTTACAGAGTAATTCAAACAGAGTATAAAACTTCATTTACAGTCAAGAAGGGTAAAACCTTGAAATTACACAGAGTATATCATAAACATCTGATAAACCAAAACAAGTTTGAAGACAGACTGTCTTTACAAAACTAATGTTTTAAACATGCCGCAAAGCCAACATCAAACTAAATACATTGCTTAGTTAAACCGAGTCTACCCATCGACTAGCGAGGGTTTGATACTGAGTATTTCAACAAACAACCTGTAAAAACAAACAACATAACTCTTGGTGAGTTGAGGGAGGGTTTCCCCAAACCCTGGGTGATTCCATTGACACCCTGATACAAGTAGGGTGAAAACCCAACACATGGACCATAGGGCTTACCCGAATCAAACTACGAGCCACGGCATTCGTTGGTGGACTTTTTATTTCCTACATCATGAAAGTATACAGTGGAGAGCACCCGCAAGCAATTTAAAAGACCTATGTTAGTTAACAAATACTTATTTTAAACCATGGTAAAATCAAAGCACTTGCAACGAAGAAAATGAACTCTAAGTTTATTATTTACCTGTCAATGGAAACGACGAACAGCCTCATCGAAGCACTGTCACCTATAGGATTTGCTTTTTAAAAACTCAATAGCCTACAAGTGTAACCCTCACGCAACGGGGAGCCATGAGAATAGCAAAAGGTAACTGAAGCAGACAGTAAGCCACGAAGACAGCGAAAGGAAGATTACACAGACAGCAATCCAAGAGCAACAATAATCTCCACAAGTTGTAGAGTGAGAACCCAGCCACTGAGAATGGATTTTAAAACCACACACCGATGACAAATGCAGCACTGAACCAAGACACAAGACAACCAGAGCAAGGAGGACCGACGGCCACCATGGAAGCCAAGCAGAGCAGCCTCAAGGGCCAGCGCAAACTACGGGGAAGAATGATAAGGGTTAGGGTTATGGTAGTTTTTTTATGTCTCCCACGCTTGGTCAGGAGACGACTATGTGGTCAGCAAACCAAACCATGCAAGGGATCGTTCCCTATAGTGCCTGCATAATTCAAAATCCAATTATTAAATCATTGGAACAAGGTTTAAACTATGATATCAACCAAATAATTGTCATGCAAATCAATATTTCTGTGCACCATATCATATGCTAGTTGGTAATAGAATATCAACGTATGATTACATTGACCTAGCATGTAGTGACACTTTAAAACCTTGGTAAAAGCCCGATTTTGTTTATGCATTAAACTCATTTCACTATTAACCTTATGTTATTATATCATAACATCACAATTACGATTTGGAAGGTTGCATTTCTTTTCTCCAAACGTTGTCTTTATTATAGATAGAAATCAAATATATTATGTCTTTATTATAAATAGAAATCAAATATATTATGTCTTTATTATAGATAGAGATCAATGTTTTATGTCTTATTTATAGATAGAGATCAAGTTTTATGTCTTTACTATAGATAAGAGATCAAATATTTTATGGGATAACTCATGCTAATCATCGATCAACTATAGTTTTCTTTTGTACAAAGATTATAGTTTATACTTGGTAAATCTCTTATTCACAAGTTATAATTTTTATAAATGGCATAATGTAATAGTTAGATAATCACAAACTATAATCTAAACATGTTTATAACCTTGAGCTAGATATAGATTGAATGTCTATTAACAAATAGAGTATGCATGTTTATCAGTCACATAAGAACTAATAACTCATTGATAGCAGAACTATGAAGTGAACAAAACGTATTGTAAGAACACTATTATGAAACTCTGTTACATAGTTCAAAGCGACAATACTTTGATGGATTGTGGTTACAACTCAACTTGGAAATTACTAAAGATTCACCAGGTCAATTGGGTAGTAAAGTAGCTATAGAACTAAACAAGATAACTAGAAAGTTGACCTGTTTCAAGAACATCAATCTCAAATAAACTGTTTGTAGACAGTAATGTAATTCAAGAGAAGTATAATAGAAAATTAAGAAATTGAATAGGAATGAATCTATTGATTCCAGAAGTTATTAGAACCTCATGGATTGACATGAAATTAAAGTGTAGGCAAACAATGATCTTATGTAGGAAGGCATTATTGTTTTCATTTTGCACAATCAAACTTATATTGTCCAAAGGTTAACAGGCTGTATGTTATCTCACAAAAGTGAAATGTGAGTCAGTTATTACACATATAAGATAATGTACTATTGCATAAATACCCTCAAAACAATCATTATAACATTACAATTTACATAGACTAAAGTAGAAATAATTTGTAACTGAGATTCTAATTCTTAGAGTCGCAAACATATCTTACTGTCATTACTTACTTCTGAACATTATTACAGGAAAAACCGAAGGTAGCTAAATGGTTTTACCTCACAGAAGTTGTTTAAAGTTTAGCAGCTTAATTCCTAAGATTTTTAATTGCAAATAAAATACTGCTGGCTACTTTAAATAATTTTTAATACGTACTCCTTCGATCGTACCTGTAGACCTGTAAGAACCAATAACCATCTGCATTAGCACGATTGCTAAGTAAGCCCTGGATTCAAAAGTAGATTCCACCTACTTGACATGAAAGGACTCATCAGTAAACTAAAGTAAAACAATACGTAAGAAGATTTTATTCTTGTTACAAAAATGAACTGTCGAGTTAATTTAGTTAAGATTTAGTGAAACTATTTACTTGACTGTTTTTTTTATTGCAAATCGTTAGCTGTTAGTAGACCGCGGGTTTTAGCATTTATTGTTATATCAAAATTTTAATTTTTTGTGAAAATTTGGGGTTTTGACATTAACTTACCATTGGTGTACATGTTAGATAATGTTTAAAATTACATAGGAGAATAAATATTTGATCTATGTAGCTCTAAGCCATCAGAGGATAATTGATGTGCTACTTAAAAGGACTATTGAATATGCACCAAACATTGTTAAATTTAAAAAAACAATGGCATTCTTTCCTCGGTCCATGGCCAATCAAACAACGTGTTAGAAAAACATCGTAGAGCAATAACAATAAACAATAATAAAGATGCAAATATTAAAACATATTACAAGAGATACACCAATATAATGTGGTTCACCCAAGATGGTCTATGTCCACATAGAAATTGCTATTCCTTTATTATTATACCATCTAATAAAAATGAAGGAATACAACTGTTAGAAACATGACCACAGAGCAATAACATATATACATCTAAATCATTAAACAAGATGCAAAAACAAATTTAACACATTACAGAGAGACACATATAACGTGGTTCACCCAAGAGATGGGATATGTCCACACAGAAATTTCCAATCATTTTATTACCTTCCAGAAAGATGAAGGGATACAACCTATAACAACACCGCTGCACTTCCTCTTCACGCTCTCATAGTCTCTCTTACACAATCACAGAGATTGTTTACAATGCTACAATACAATATACATACCATACCCAATCGTATTACAATGCTTTTCTTTTATAGGGGAAATACCATGGGAAAATAATACGGTTAACCCAATAACATAGGTCCGCAAAACCGTTGGCCAAGAAACATACCAAAAAGTTGGGGAACGAGTGTACAGTAAACCTGGGGTACCGACATGACCGAATAACATCTCTGAATCTGGAATATCAGGATCCACAACCAACAATATCCCACTTGAAGACTGATCACAACAACTCCACCGCTGTTGCATTTGCTAGACTATGCTATGGCCCTTGGACTTGGCTAATTTCTTATTTTCACCTTCATGCTTGAAGGCCAACAGAAACCGAGTAGGAACTCAGTTTCTCTCTGGTTACTCCCTTTGTCAACATGTCTGCAGGACTCTGCCTAGTATGTATCTTTTCCAGTTTTAATAGTTTTTTATCTAGAACAGATCTTATGAAGTGGTACTTGAGCTGTATATGTTTAGTCTTCAAATGAAAGGTCAAGTTCTTTGTAGGAAAAATGGCACTCTGTCTGTCACTGTACAACCTGTCATTCTCTTTCTTCTTTCCTAATTCCTCTGTGAACCAATGCAACCAAATCATCTCCTTACTAGCCTTTGTAGTAGCAACATACTCTACTTCCATTGTTAAAAGTGCAAAAACTTGTTGCAATTTTGGAATCCAACTTACTATTGTTCCACCTGCAGTAAACACATACCCTGTGGTGCTCCTCCTTCTATCTTTATCACAGCCATATCTGCATCAACATATCCCTATAGAACAGTGTTTGAACCTCCAAAACATAATGCATGAGAAGTGGTACCTCTCAAATACCTGAGAATCCATTGTACTACTTTCCAGTGATATTTACCTGGATTATTCATATACCTTCGACTCACAACTCCCATTGCATGTGCAATATCTATTCTTGTGCACAGCGTGGCATACATCAAGATTCCAACCACTGATGAATAGGGAATCCTGGACATGTAATCTATCTCTTCCTATGTCTCTGGACACATCTCCTTACTTAGTTTGAAATGGCTGGCTAAAGGTGTACTAACTGGTTTTGCATTCTGCATTCTAAACCTGTGCAACACCTTTTCTATGTACTCACCTTGAGACAACGTCAATGTGTGATTTTTCCTATCTCTTGTTATTCTCATACCAAGGATTTGCTTTGCAGCACCCAAATGCTTCATCACAAATGATTTAGCTAGTTTTATTTTGAGCAAATTTATATCCTGCATGTTAGACCCTAAAACAAGCATGCCATCCACATACAATAACAATATAATATATCTTCCATTATCTAGCCTCTTGAAATAAACACAGTGGTCAAAATGACATCTATCATAACCTTGTTATGTCATAAACTTATCAAAATTTAAATACCACTGCCTTGGAGCTTGCTTCGGACCATACAAGATCTTCTTCAATATGCAAACCAAATTATCCTTCCCTTTGACCTCATACCCCTGTGGCTGCTACATATAAATCTCTTCCTCCAAATCCCCATGGAGAAAGGTTGTTTTACATCTAATTTTTCAAGATCCAAATCTTCTACAACCACTAGACTTAAAATAGTTCTAATTGAAGTCATTTTAACAACACAAGAAAATATTTCATAGTCTATACCTTTATTTTGTGCAAACCCATTTACAACAAGTCTAGCCTTGTACGGATTCTTACCTCCATCTTCTTCCTTCAACCTGTAAACCCACTTATTCTGCAATGCCCTTTTTTCTGCAGGCAACTGAACCAAATCCCAAGTTTGGTTTCTTACCAATGAGTCCATCTCCTCATTCATGCCTTGCTCCCACTTCTTTCTAGTTTCTACCTACATTGTCACTTCATAACATTCCGGTTCACTAGAATCAGTCATCAATAAATAATACAGTGAAGGAGAGAATCGTTCAGGGGGTCTACTTAACTTGCTATATTTTCTTACAGTTGCAGAAGTTTGTAGGTACCTATTGTTGTTCTTGATTTCCTGGTGCCTTTGGAACTTCATTTTCTTTCATTTAATCAAACACTGTGTGCTATGTGTTTTCCTTTTCCACTTTCTTTACCTGCAACTAATCTTTGTACTTAACCTTTTCATCGAATACCACATCTCTACTCCTAATGATTTTTCCATTTTCAAAATCCCATAAGCGATAACCAAAATCATCAACCCCGTATCCAATAAAGGTGCATTTCTTGGATTTAGATTCAAGCTTTTTTCTAGCATCTTTATCAATATGGGCAAATGCTTCACAACCAAAAGTTCTCAAAAATGAGTATTTTACCTGTTTACCTGTCCATGCCTCCTCTGGAATCCCACCATCCAAAGTGCTTGAAGGCACTCTGTTTATTAAATAAACAAAAGTGTTTACATCATCAATCCAAAACTACAAGGGAAACCCTGCATGCAATCTCATACACCTTTCACGCTCCATGATCGTTTTGTTCATCCTTTTTGTCACACCATTTTCTTGTGGTCTTCCAGGGACTGTATTCTCTCTATGAATCCCATTGTGTGAACAGTAATTGCCAAACTCCTTGTTGCAGTATTCACCTCCATTATCATATCTGATACATTTCAACCTTTTTCCTATCTCATTCTCAATGAAATATTTCCACTTCTTAAAAGTATCAAACACATCATATTTTTGTCTAATGCAATAAACCCAAGTTTTTCTAGTTGCATCATCAATAAAAGTAACATAATAACGAGAGACACCAAAATATTGTACTTGAGCTGATCCCCATACATCTGTATGGACAAGCTCTAACTTTTCACTCTTCTTTTGTTTCCCAACCCTAAGAAATCTAACTCTCTTCTATTTTCCATAAACACAGTTCTCACTAAATTCCAAACTTACCTGCTTCAAATCTAGAAGCAGATTCCTTGAGTCGAGAATATGCATTCCCTTCTCACTCATGTAGCCAAGCCTGTGATGCCACAATGCCATACCTGTTTCTGTGGAAGCTACAGATATAGAATAATCAATATTATGAGGAAATAAATATAACATATCTACCCAATATCCTTCTGCTATTACCCATGATCCTTTAATGATCTTCCACCACATTTCTCCAAACGTAGACAAACAACTGCTATCTTCCAACTACCATGTTGAGATCAGATTTCTTTTCATAGCAAAAATGTTCCTTATATCCTTTAGCATCCATTCACTTCCATTATTTAACTTAATCCGTACCTCACCCTTTCCAACAATTTTACATGGTTCATCATCCTCCAATAAAACATGTCCAAAATCACCTTGAACATAATCATGAAAGAATTTCCTATGGGGTGTAGCATGACATGAAGCCCCTGAATCTACTACCCAGTAATAACTAATATTATCTAATGCAAGAATCAAAGCATCTTGTAACACATCACCTGTTGCATTCGCTTCCTAAGTAGTCTCTTGATGCATGTCTCCTTTCTTCTTTGGAGCTCTGCAGTCTTTCTTCAGATGTCCTTTCTAACCACAATTCCAACAGTCTATTTTTCTGAATCTGGACTTGGATCTGCCCTTTCCAGACTTGCTGCGATTACTTGGGCTCCTGCCTCTCTCCTTTTGTCTCCCTTTGCTCTCCATGGTCAACACATTACTTGATGTCTCACCTGTGCTTTTTCTTCACATTTTCTCGCTAAGAATAACACCACCAACATCATCAAACTTAAGAGTTTTTGAACTAGGGATAGAGTTACTTACAGCCATGACCAAGCTATTCCAGCTTTCTGGAAATGAGCTCAAGATTAGAAGATCCCTAACCTCATCATCAAAGTTCACTTTTACAGAACTTAACTGACTGGTAAATGTATTGAACTCATTTAAATGGTCAACAATAGATCCACCTTCCGACATCTTCATATTAAATAAACGCTTCATTAAAAATACCTTGTTGGAAGCCAAGGGTTTTTCATAGATCTTACCTAATGCACTCATCACACCCTATGTTGTTTTTTCTTTCAAAATATTAAAAGCCATCGACGAAGCTAGGCACAGGCATATTGTTCCCAGTGCCTTTTTGTCAAGAACCTCCCATTCTCCATCCTTCATAGTCACTGGTTGTTTTGATTTTTTTCCCAACGGTAGGTATATATCCTTCTGGTACAGGTAGACCTCCATTTTCATCTTCCATAACTGGTAGTTTTGACCGTTAAATTTATTGACCCTAAACTTTCCTTCTTCCTCCATTTCTCCCACTCTAACCAAGAACCCTTCTTTCCTGCGAGTTTACCAGCCAAATAAACCTTTTGGCTCTGATACCAATTGTTAGAAATAGGACCGCAGAGAAATAATAGATATACAGTGAAATCATTAAACAAGATGAAAAATACATTTAACACATTACAGAGAAACACAGATATAACGTGGATCACCCAAGAGATGGGCTATGTCCACACAAAATTGCCAGTCCTTTTATTATAGTCCAGAAAGATGAAAGGATACAACCTGCATCAACTGTTAAATTTTCATATGCTAAGCTAGATCATTAGTATTTCATTTCGAATTCATAACAAAAGCATATAAACATGATCACTGAAATATAGACAAGCACAACCATACAAAATGAACAAAAAGATTTATCCTGGGAAAACCCTAAAGGGAAAAACCCAACAAAAGCTTCCTCAATATAGATGGCCCAAAAAGATAAAAGGTAAAACCAACAAGGAGATCAAAGCTTGATCCTCCTCCTTCTCCAGCTACTCTTCTCTTCTCCACTAATGCGCTACACAAGTGAGAGTGTGTGTTCAAATGAGGAGAGCTACACCTCTATTTATATTCATCCATTCACTTCAATTAACTCATTCGACATGTAGGCTCGAGTTAATCATGTAGGCTCAAGTTACACACGTAGGCTCAAGTAACCACACTGGGGTGCTAATGACCCACCTTTACAATTAGAGGGGACAAACTCATGACTCTTATTAGTTCTTCCGATTAGAAGCATCGGGGTACAAGATAATACAAGTGGTTCTCCCGGTAGGACCATCAGGGACCACAAAAGATACATATAGAATATTCTTCGAAGTTACAATATTTCAACACTCCCCCTTAACGAGAAGGGTATTTTACAACAACAACAATAGTAGGAGAGAGATAGAGGACATCATCAACATCATCATGGTAATACATCTATAAATCATTGGAAGCTTTTCAACATTATGTAGTCTTCATCTTCAATCTTCAGTCTTCATCATCATTAATACTTTGACTACCTTTATCAACAACATCTTCAGCACTTTGACCTTTGGATCAGCAACATCATCTTCAGCACTTTGACCTTTCGATCAGAAACATCATCTTCAGCATTTTGACCTTTCGATCAGCAACATCATCTTCAGCAATTTGACCTTTTGATCAGCAACATCATCTTCAGCACTTTGACCTTTCAATCAGCAACATCATCTTCAGCACTTTGACCTTTCGATCAGCAACATCATCTTCAGCACTTTCGATCAGCAACAACATCATCATCATACTCTGATCTTTTGATCAGAAACATCATCATGAAAATATCATCATCACCAAAACATCATTATCATCAAAACATCAACATCATCAAAACATCAACATCATCATCATCAAAACATCAACATGATCCTTCCTTTCGGAATTACGGGATCAACATGTCTGTGGTACTCAAACGATCCTTCCTGTTGGAATTACGGGATTTAGGTCTTTACGGAGTTACTAACGATCCTTCCTTTCAGAATTACGGGATCAACACATCTGTGGATCTCAGACGATCCTTCCTTTTGGAATTATGGGATCAAGTCTTTACAGAGCTACTAACAATCCTTCCTTTCGGAATTACGGGATTTAGGTCTTTATGGAGTTGCTAACGATCCTTCCTTTTGGAATTACGAGATCAACACATTTGTGGAACTCAGACAATCCTTCCTATTGGAATTACGGGATCAACACATCTCTGGAACTCAGACAATCCTTCCTGTTGGAATTATGGGATCAAGTCTTTACGGAGCTACCAACGATCCTTCCTTTCGGAATTACAAGATTTAGGTCTTTGCGGAGTTACTAACGATCCTTCTTTTTGGAATTATGGGATCAACACATATGTGGAGCTCAGACGATCCTTCCTTTTGGAATTACGAGATCAAGTCTTTACAGAGCTACTAACGATCCTTCCTTTCGGAATTATGGGATTTAGGTCTTTACGGAGTTGCTAACGATCCTTCCTTTCAGAATTACGGGATCAACACATTTGTGGAACTCAGACAATCCTTCCTATTGGAATTACGGGATCAACACATCTGTGGAACTCAAACAATCCTTCCTCTTGTAATTACGAGATCAAGTCTTTACGGAGCTACCAACGATCCTTCCTTTCAGAATTATGGGATTTAGGTCTTTACGGAGTTACTAATGATCCTTCCTTTCGGAATTACGGGATCAACACATCTGTGGAACTCAGAAAATCCTTCTTATTGGAATTACGGGATCAAATCAATGATCCTTCCTTTCATAATTACAGGATCAACACAGTTGTGGAACTTAGATAATCCTTCCTCTAGGAATTACGGGATCAACACACGTTCTCGAGTATCGAAGTCACCGGATCCATTCTGAACCAAAGTTCAAGGATGATACAATCATACCACCTTCTCAATGACCAAATTTCACCGGATCTGTTCTGAACCAAATTCCAAGGATGATACAATCCTACCACCTTCTCGATGACCAAAGTTCACTGGATCACTTCTGGACATATGTCCTGGGATGATACAATCCCTCTTCATTCTCAAAGACCGAGGTCTCCAGATCACTTTAGGGCAAGTGCCCAGGGATGATACAATCCCACCACCTTCTCAATGACCGAAGTTCACCAGATCCATTCTGAACTGAAGTTCAAGGATGATACAATCCTGCCACCTTCTCGATGACCGAAGTTCATCGGATCCATTCTGAACCGAAATTCAAGGATGATACAATCCTGCCACATTCTCGATGACCAAAGTTCACCGGATCACTTCTGGACATATGTCCTGGGATGATACAATCCCTCTTCATTCTTGAAGACCGAGGTCTTCGGATCACTTTAGGGAAAGTGCCCAGGGATGATACAATCCCACTGCAGCATCACTACTCCCCCTTTCGGGGAAGGTCTTTTCGAACCACACCAAGCTTGTCTCGAAAGTGTTCGAACTTTACTCAGGACATAGGTTTCGTCAACACATCATCATCTAAACCATCATCATCTACATCTTCATTATGTGGATACTGAACTATCACCATCTATATCTCCAGTATGTGAATACTGAAAGCATCATCACCTCTATATTCAATATAGAAATACGGAATCACCATCATCTGAATCTACAGTATGTAAATACTGAAACATCATCTATATATTCATTATGGGAATACTGAAATCATCATCATCTCTATATTCAGTATAGAAATACTGAATCACCATCATCTGTATCTATCTTCAGGTCAAAGGGACCTGATATCAGCTTCCAAAGCCATATGGCTTCACAACTTAGCAGAGCAATCTGCTATGTATTTTGTTTCAGCTGTGCTAAGAGAAACACTGGACTATTTCCTGTTAAACCATGAACTCATAACAGATCCAAAAGCATCTACTTGATGTGCTTTTCCTGTCTGAGATACTTCTAGCTCAATCTGCATCTGTATAGCCATACAATCTGTAGTCATGGTTAGAGACCAAAGTCTATAGTCCCTTTCAGATATCTAATCACTTGTTTTGCAACTACTAGGTGAACCCGTCTTGGTTGAACAAGATATTGACTTAAGGTGTTCATAGCAAAACAAATGTCTGGTCTAGTATTTGATAAGTACATCAATGACCCAATGGTCTGTCTGTAATGAGTCACATCCACTAACTCTGAAGATTCATCAGCTAACAGCTTCAGGTTGTAGTCCATGGGTGTGGCCATGGATTTGCATTCCAACATATTGAATCTCTTCAATATCTCTACCGCATACTTTCCCTGGTTGAAAAAGATTCCTTCTGAACTTTTCCATACTTCCAAACCTAGGAAATAATGCATTAACCCAAGGTCTTTCATCTCAAATTCTTCTGCTAGTTTCTTCTTGCTTTCCATGATAAGTCATCCACATATAATAACAAGATGATAGGTTCTTCTTCTACAACCTTGTAGTAAAGGTTAGGATCGACTTTACTCTTGGCAAAGCCCATGCTCATCAGGAAACTATTTATTCTTCCATACCAAGCTCTGGGAGCTTGCTTCAGGCCATAGAGGGCCTTCTTCAACTTGCATATGTGAGTCCATCTGTCTTCAACTTCAAATCCCTGTGACTATTCGATGTAAAACTCTTCCTCAATCATTCCATTAAGGAAGGCTTGTCTTTACTTCATCATGGAAGAAACTACCAGGATAGTTCTGAAGAAAGTGTACCTTATTTCCTGGAGTAAGTGTCTCTTTAGAATTAATTCCCTCTTTCTGATAGAAACCTCTAGCCACAAGTCTTTCCTTACTTCTATCAGCAACATATTTTATCTTGCAAATACATTTGGAAGATACCACATTATTTCTTTTTGGTTTGAGTACTATATCCCAAACATTATTCTAGTATTCTTCCATCATAACATCTTCCATGAGTTCGTCTTGTCAGGTCATCAACATAACCTAGTCTTTTGCATTCAACCTTGAAGGTTGGAACCCACTTTACTCTTGGTAAAGTCTTGATCCATCATGAAGCTATCCATCATGTCGTACCATGTTGAACTTAGATATCTTCTATAGTCACTCCCCCTGGAGTGGAGTATCATATTCCCTCTTTATTATGTATAGGTGGTTCTATGCTTGATATATATTGGTCAATAGAGTATGTCATGTAATGGTCTATTCTTTCTGAGGCAAATCACGAACCTTGATTTGTACAATTGTTCTTGTAGATCCATATGGAGGATACTACATACTTCCCTTTATGTCTCAAAATCATATCGTATACATCATTCCCCATGATCAACTATTATTCTTTGATCATAGCTTCTTTCAAAGCATTCTTTTCTTCATCTTGAGTTATCTCTCGTACCCATGGTGCTCTTCATCCTTCGAGGTGGATTCTGAATCTCTTTCTTCCATCATGGTGTCTCTGACCCTGGGAGCTTCAGGTTTTATTGCATTGAATCTTGAATTGTCATCACTTGTTCTTCAGAACAAGTCTCATCCTTCTTGTAGGAGGTTGTACATGACCTTTCCTACAATTCAAATGCACCAGCTGCATGGTTAGAACTATTTCATAAAACATATGCATAAAGACAAATTCTTATGCATCATGCGACTGTTTAGCCAATACAACATTCATCCATATCTCACAGAAACTTTCTAGATGCCTTCCATCTCTATCATGACATTATTGAGATTGTGCACTAATCCAATATTTCAGCAAGGAGGCTTCATTCTAGATAAGTAGCAGTGGAGAGTTGTATAGCACCATGACCTACTTACCCATCACATGCATATTAGTAGTATACAGTCATTAATGCAAACAATCTATCATGCATAACACATCAACTGAATATAATCAAATGTATAACAAAACAATATCATGAAATGACAATTGAATACTTATATTTTATTTGTTTCATGGGTATACTCCACCTTGATCATTCTGCTTTAACATCTTCTTCATTCATGAAATCATCATTTCTTATCCAAATGATAAGATGAAAAATAGGTTCTTCAAGAATTGAGTTCTTCATATTCCTCATCGCATGAGGGATCTTCTTTGAATGGTGGGATCTTGATATTCAATTTCTCCCATATTATTCTTCTCTTCTTATGAGTTGAGCTGAAAGTAATAAATTCCTTATGACATTATTCACATGAATGAATCCCATGATCCTGGGATGCCATTCAAGGTGGCTATCACCACTTCTGCATTATTCACTTCTTCTTTTACCTCTTCAATTTGTTTCATAAGGTAATCTTCTGATGTATGTTATTTCCTTCAAATAGCTTGGTCAAGGAATCAAACATCTCTTTCGATGTCTTTAGGGAATACACTTGTGGTACAAGTTGATCCGTGACTGAATCAACAATGATCTTCTTGGCCTTGACCAAGTTTTTCTGGTGTAAGGCTTTGAGCCTCATCTCCCTCTGGAACCTCTCTACTCATGTAGGTGTCCAATTCATTTTCTTTAGAGAGATAAAATACTTCCATGCTTGGAAGTTGTCAACTTCATCAAGCTGATGTGATAGATCACTTTGAAATGAAAACCTCAAATGCAAATAACAAAAGATTAGATCTTATCGATTTGAGGTGTCTATCCTGCTTCTGGGGCTGGCTGATCTAGGGTTTGTCGGAGAAACCCTAATTTTCAAAACTTGGAATATTTCATATCTAATTGGATATAAGTATATATCTCTTCAAATGGATTTGTCCAATGTACTCCTTTTCTGAAAACAGTAGAGGGAAGCTCCCGGAACAGTAAGCCCTAGTTTTCCAATTTCTTTTGCAGAAATGCCTGTCACTGTTTCTATGATATCTCTGAAAATACTACTCCTCTATGTTGGAAATTTCACACTGAGGTAACCTCGAATGTCCTTGATCCAATACCACAGTTTTCATTATAATTGGTTTCACCAATTGGGATTTATGATCATTTTCCCAAGGTGACCTGTTACAGGACTGTTCAGAACAACGAAGTTGTACAGCCTGCCACATGTCATTGTTTCATATTCTAACTCTGAAATTTTGACCACAGAAATTAAAGTCTATTTTATTTTTGTAACATCTTCAGGAATTCCATTTGTACCTCTGTAGCCCAAGCTACAACAATTCTCCCCAGGTGTCCTGATTTGGGATGAATTCTGGAAGAGGCTAGAACCCTAACTTGGAGGGATCATATCTCCCAGAATATAGTGAATATGAGGCTGAATTTTGGACAAAGTGTACATCAGGATTTTAGCTTCGGCATATTCAATTTTCAGAGCCTGATTCTTCTCCAATCTCATAATATAGCGAATGTACCAAAACGTAGTAGTTTTAGTATTTAGGGTTTTTCTAGCTCGAGGTCAAACTAGGGTTTGACTTTCCCAGAGTTTCACCCAACCAAATTTATTGATATAGGTCTCTAAAATTAGATTTTTATGAGGAGAAAAATCCTATTCTAGGCTCACTCAAAAATTCCTCTTCTGTAGAAATCCCTAATTATCCGCACCAAAACTGAAAATGCTCGGAATCGAATTCTACTTCGACAGAAAGATGTGCCCTTTAATGGAGAGACAGTCTAGCATTCTTTTGCTGATAGATTGTGGATAGAGACCCAAAAAGTAAGAATTCATAGATTATGTAGCTGCACAATGTCTTCTTTCCGGGTGGCTCTGATACCATGTTAAATTTTCGTATGCTAATCTAGATCATTAGTATTTCATTTCGAATTCTTAACAAAAGCATATAAACAGGATCACTGAAAGATAGACAAGCACAACCATACAAAAGGAACACAAAGATTTATCCTGGGAAAACCCTAAAGGGAAAAACCTAGCAAAAGCTTCCTCAATATAGATTCCCCAAAAAGATAAAAGGTAAAACCAACAAGGAGATCAAAGCCTGATCCTCCTCCTTCTCCAGCTACTCTTCTCTTCTCCACTAATGCGCTACACAAGTGACAGTGTGTGTTCAAATGAGGAGAGCTACACCTCTATTTATATTCATCTTTTCACTTCAATTAACTCATTCGACATGTAGGCTCAAGTTAATCATGTAGGCTCGAGTTACACATGTAGGCTCAAGTAACCACACTGGGGTGCTAATGACCCACCTTTACAATTAGAGGGGACAACCTCATGACTCTTATTAGTTCTTCCGATTAGAAGCATCAGGGTACAAGATAATACAAGTGGTTCTCCCGGTAGGACCATCAGGGACCACAAAAGATACATATAGAATATTCTTCGAAGTTACAATATTTCAACATCAACATCGTTGCACTTCCTCTTCACGCTCTCATAGTCCCTCTCACACAATCACAAAGATTGTTTACAATGCTACAATACAATATGCATACCATACCCAGCCGTATTACAATGCTTTTATTTTATAGGGGAAATACCATGGGAATATACTATGGTTAACCCAATACCATGGGTCCACAAAACTGTTGGCCAACAAACATCCCAAAAACTTTTATCGAGGTCTTCACCCCCGAACCCCAAAGTTGGGGAACGAGTGTACAGTAAATATGGGGTACAAACACAATTGAATAACATCTCTGAATCTGGAATATTAGGCTCCACAACCTGCAACAAACCCTATTGCACATCCTCTTCACTCTCTCATAGTATTTCTCACATAATCATAGAGATTGTTTTACAATGCTACAATACGTTACAATACAATAAACAACCGTATTACAATGCCTTCCTTTTATAAAGGGAATACCATGGGAAAATACTACGGGATTCCCAAATCAATGGTCACCCATTATTGACCAAGTCATGACTCAAAAATTACAAACCATGAGCTCATAAATCACCCATGGTTTGGTAAACCATGGGCTCATAAATAAACCATTATTTACCAATTCGTTGCCCCCCTGGACCCCCTTGACAACTATAGTGGGGGGGAAATCCCCCCCACACCCCCTGTTAGGTGTTGGAATACAAACATGACTGGAATAACATCTCTGAATCAGGAATATCATGCTCCACAACTAACACAATGATCTTATACATTAATGAAAAAATATATTTACTTAAAAAACCCCAGTGGCATGCTTGCCTCAATCTTGGGTACTATACAAAGCACACATCTCATTAATTTAAAGTGAAAAATACTTTACATCAAACAATACCAGTGCCATGCTTGCCTCGACCCATGACTACCCTTAGAAACTTGGTATTTCTATTTCTTTTGAACAACTTAATAAAATTTGAGGGATTAGTTCATATATTCCCAAGTCCTACTTCCTATCAAATCAACAAAAAAATTTCAATGGTTTGAGACTGAAGAATGAGGAGAGAGGAAGAGAGAGAATGTGATAGATATGTGCTATTATTCTCGTCCTTGAAAATTTGCAAGAAAATGAATGGACCTCCGTTTGTGTTTCTTTGACCTCAACTTTTATATGTTGTTTCAATAATGACTATGCCCTAATGTTTTTTGTTAAAAATCTATGCTGGACTATTCAGAATTTTTCCTTGTTGATGCAGTGTAACTGCATTTTTTGGTAGGTCACCCACGATCTTGAATCACATGTGCCTTTTTGTCATTCAACTCCCTATTTTATTTTTCAAATGTGCCTTTTTGTCATTCTTCTCCCTATTTTATTTTTCCCCACATATTTTTAAGGTGTCAAGGAGGTATCTCGTGACTCCTTAGTTGGTAGCATTTGTAATTGTCCTCCTACTTCTTGTACATGTATTTGTCATTCTATCGTTAACTTTTGTAGTGTTTGTATAATTTTCAAAGAACGCTTAGGTGGACTCAATCTAGTTTTTAAGAGGCTAGAGGACTTATCCAATTTGGATTGAGGTATATAGTTGAGATTACCTAAAACATCACCTTGGTTCTTTAATAATGCCATAGTATCCATGGAAAGTTGTATATCTCTATACACCTCGTTTGTTGTGGGTGGATTTTACCTTAGAGAAATTGTTGTTAGTGTTATCATTTGATCCTGGGTGTATTGATCATATATATATTCTTTGGGAACATTTCAAACTTATGATTCAAAGGGATGGGAATACCATTATTTTTCATGATATTCATTGAATTGAAAAAAGGATTGATCAACACTAAATACCACTTCAACGTTTCTTCCAAATCTCTCATCAAATTAAATCTATTGATGCAATTATCTATATGCATGATAAATTTTGTCATGTCATATATTTTCTTGGACTACAACTGTTCTAGGGTTAACGTGTTGATAATTTTTTTTGCTAGCTTGGCCACCTAACATTTGTTTTGAATATCATCTTTGTTCTTGTTCAAGTAATCAATTGCATCCACATACACTATATAGTGACTTAGATTGAACTATATGTGAGCTTGGATTTTAGTCAGTTATGAGAAAATGCTTTTCCATAGGCCCTGCTTAATTATCTGTATGTTTTCATCCATCAAGGCATGTGCCAAAACTTCTATGTGCTTTGATTCCCAATCCTTTATTTTCACCTTGAGCAAGGATACCTCTTTATTAAGGTCATGGATAACCTCCCTTTATCTAGTTTCATTCACTGTGCCTTTAAGCTTTTATTATTCTTTTAAAGGACCCCTTCCAATTTGATAATCTCTAACTTACTCTTATCCTTAAGCCTTCAAACTATTTTTATCTTATTCTCTCTACTTGAATTTATGTCTAAGTTCTATTAACTATTCATCAAGGACGGTGCTTTGGATAGCGACAGGGGTTGCTTCTTGATTCTTCTTTTCTTTAGTCAACTTAATCTTATAGGATTCTAACTGACTATTTTCCTCATATAGTGATCTAGGAGAATCTAGTCAAAATTCTCTGCTTGTTGAATAAGCAATCAATGCAATTTTATGCTTCTATGTAAATTTTTGAAAATATAGGGTTAGTTGTCGATTTTTGTAATATGTTTCATACATAGGGATGGTTTGAATGTAATAAGGAAAAATTTCCACAAATTCCCTCGAATCTTGTAAGAGGTTGCTCAAGGATAGGTTAGTCACATATTTGCTTTCTTAGGTGTTCAGATCCTCTTGTTGTGGATCTGACAGGTTTGATAGAATTATATTTAAGTATCAAATGTAATAATCCGAGATATAAAGGGGAACATGAATGGAATAGGAATAGAGATAGAAGTGAGGAGGTGTGAGCAATTGAGAGATATAGTGTATGTAACAATGGTGAATGGAATGAAGAACAAAGTCTTAATACTCTGCATAATTGTCACTATCTGATGTCTTCTTTCATATACTAGACATATGCCTATTTCTTTATTTGGATGAATCTCATAATGTATAAATGATTCCAAAGGAGGAGATGTGTATAACTGCATAGAAGATTGATCGCTCATGAATCAATTTGACTGTCACAGTCTAAATTGAAGTCTGTGAGTTTCAACAGATTGACAGTTGTGGATGAATTTCATAAGAGAAAAGTGAAGATACACAAAGTTAAGGTGAGATCTGCATCTGATCTTAGATCGATGGTTAGGAAGGAGCCCACGAGAAATCGAAAGCTCAGAAGAATTGCAGAAAATGAGGTTGCAGGAAGAAAATTGTGGAATCTCATTTTGGAAAAGTGGGAAGGTGTATCCGCAATTCAAGTGTGGAAAGGACCATTGTGGTTGCATAATTGCAAAATTCCATTTTGGAAAAATGGATCACTATATCTGTAATCCACAATTCGCAATTGCGGAAAGGGTCTTGCAGAAATAAGGTTGCAGAAGACTCAATTGCGGAAATTTAGTTACGGAACCAAGCCCGCGAAGAAATCAATTACGGAAATTGAGTTGCTGAAACTCAAGCTTGCGGAAAGTTGATTGCAGGAGAAGAATTACAGAACAGTACTTGCGGAAGGAGATTTCCATCAGTATTTCATTCTGAAGAAGAAGACGTTAGGTCTGCTAGCTTTCACCTGCCATCAGTTTTAGTATCAGAGCATGATAAAGATTCCGCCAAGACAAGGATGAATGTGTGGAGTCCCTGTAGGACATGGTCAGGGAAGAAAAACTACAGAGACACTCACAAAAAGGGAATTAAGAGAACTAAAAGCTAGGATGGAATCTAGGGAGAGAAAGAATTCAGAGAATACAAACACTAGTGATGAAGAAGAATCCTCTGAAGACGAGTGAGAGGAGGTTGTTGAAGAATTAAAAGTATTGAAGATGCTGATGAATGCTAGTAACAGAGGCGGAGTTGAAGTCCCCATGTATGAAGGTATTCTTAATGTTGAAGAACTCATGGAATGGATGAATGCTTTAAACAAGTAGAAGAAGTTGAAGATAAAAATAAGGTGAAATGTTCAATGACCAGACTGAAAGGGCATGGAGCTATATGGTGGGATGAACTTCATATCCACAGAGAAAGAAGAGGTAATCATAAAATCAAATATGGGGATAAAATTGTATATAAAACTAAAATTCAATTTATGCCTAAGGATTATCAAGTAACTCTCATTAGACATCTACACAATCTTAGACAAAAGGGTATGACTATTAAAGAATATACAGAAGAATTATTTAAGATGAGTATTAGAGATGGATAGACACAAGGGGACATAGAAAGAGTAGCTAGATATATAAATGGATTGAGATATGAGATACAAGATGAAATCATCTTGTTGAATTTGAAAACTGTTGAATATGCTTATCAGGAAGCCTCAAGGGTAGAAGAAAAGCTATTAAGAAAACAAAACCAAAAGAGTAGAGGGAGAAATACAACAAGAGGGATAGGATTTCCAAATAGGGGAGGTAGGAGTCCTAAAGATGAGGTAGAAGGTTCTAGTAGCTAGGTAACCCAAAGAGGGCCATTTAAAAGAGGAAGAAGAAGATGAAGAAATAGAGAAGTGAAGTTCTATACATGTGGAGAAATGGGGTGCATGTCATGGGAGTGCCCAAGGAATAAACTTGCAGCTCAAAGGAATAAAAACATTGCCGAGGATCATGGGGAGTCTAGTGAAGAAGCAGAGGTGAATAATCCTCCCTAGGAAGGAGGATCTCTTATGCTAAAGAGAGTTTTAGTAAAGACAGAGAAGAAAGTGCATGAACCAACCCAGAGAAAGAGTCTATTCATGACTAAATGCAAGTCACAAGGGAGGTGTTCTAAGATGGTTATTGACAATGGTAGTATAGATAATTTGGTCTCCATTGAGATGGTAGAGAATTTGGGATTGAAGAGGATGAAACATCCAACTCCTTACAAAGTGTTTTGGTTGCAAGAAGGACGTCGGCTCTTAGTGAATGAGCAGCGTAATGTGGAGTTTCAAATCGGTACTTATAAAGATGTGGTATTATGTGATATAATGCCTATGGATGTACACCATATACTCTTAGGGAGGCCATGATAATATGACAGAAAATATGTTCATGATGGAAGAAAGAACACTTATTCTCTGGAAAAGGATGGAAAAAGACATACATTGTCACCATTGGAGGATGAAACAGTTCTAGAAGGTTCAAGGTCGAATATTTTGTTGATGAATGGGAAAGAACTATTACAAGAGGTCAAGAAGGAGGATGAGCTACATTTTTCTCTTATTGTCAAACCAAAGGTAATATTAACTTCTACAAATTTAGAAGATTTTGCCTAGTGAAGTTAGAGTATTGCTTGATGAATATGCTAATATTATTGTGGATGAGTTACCAAATGTCTTACCTCCTGTGAGAATTATTAGTCATCACATTGACTTAATACCTGGCGCAATTTTACCTAATAAGGCATCCTTCATACTAACTCCTCAAGAGAATGAAGCGATAAAACAACATGTACAGGAGCTGTTATATAAAGGTTTGGTGAAATAAAGTTTGAGTCTTTATGCAGTACCCACTGTTCTTAGCCCGAAAAAGGATGGTGGATGGAGAATGTGCACTGAATCTGTAGCAATTAATAAGATCATTATTGGGTACATATTTCCTTTACTTCACATTGATAATTTGATGGATTGTTTGAGTGGTTCAAAGTAATTTTCCAAGATAGATTTGAAAAGTGGTTATCATCAAATAAGAATAAGAGAAGGGGATGGATGAAATACTGCATTCAAGACTAATAATGGATTGTATGAAATACTGCTTACTAATGCACCTAGTACTTTTATGAGATTGATGAATGAGGTCTTGAAAGAATACACTGGAAAATTTGTGATAGTGTATATGGATGATATTCCGATTCTCAGTCAGAATAAAGAATAACATTTGAAACATCTCAAATTGGTGTTGGAAACCTTGCAAAAGGAGAAGCTACTGATAAATCTGAAAAAGTGTATTTTCCTGAAGAAAGAGTTGATTTATTTGGGATTTGTGGTTTCAGAAGAAGGGTTGAAGATGGATCCAGATAAGGTGCAAGCAATTTTAAGTTGGAAAATTCCAAGAAGTACATATCAGGTAAGGAGTTTTCATGGACTCGCAAGTTTTTATAGAAAAATCATTAAGAATTTAGTCAAATTTATGCACCTATAATAGACACCTTCATGGGAAGTAGACAACCTTTCAAGTGGACATAAGCAACTAAAAGAAATTTCAAATTGTTGAAGAATAAGATCACTGAGAACCCTGTTCTAGATTTGCTAAGTTTTGATAAGGTTTTTCAAGTAGAGACATATGCTAGTGGGACAACAATAGTGGTTGTTCTGAGTCAAGAATAGATACCAGTGGCATACTTCAATGAGAGTTTAAATGAGGCAAAGAAAAAGTACTCCTCATATGAAAAGGAGTTATATGATGTTGTATAAGCTCTCAAGAAATGGAGACATTACTTGATTCCCAAAGAGTTTGTGTTATACTCTGGTAATCATGCTTTGCAGTTTATAAATAGTCAACCATAATTGAATCAGAAACATGCTAAGTGGGTGGAATTTTTGTAGAACTTTACCTTTGTGATCAAGCATACAAGTCTAAAATCTAATAAATTTTATGATGCTTTAAGTAGAATAAGTTTGAGCTTGCCTAAAATTAAGGCCAGTTCTTTGGGATTTGAAAGTTTAATTAATATGTATAAAGAAGATGTGGATTTCAAAGATATATATGCAGGATGTGAGAATCCATTTTCCCATGATAGAAACCAATGGTTGGAATACATGTTACAAGAATGATTGTTATTCATAAATAGTAAGTTATGTATTCCAAAATGCTCTATGAGAGAAAATTTGATACAAGAGAAACACAGTGGAGGTTTGTCACGACATTTTGGATAGGATAAAACATTTGCTCAGTTGAGTACTTTTTATTTTTGGCCAGGAATGCCGCATGATGTAAATAATTTTGTTGAAAATGCAGGATATGTCAACATGCCAAAGGGAGAAGACAAAATATTGGACTATATCAACCCATACCTATTCTTGTGATCAATCAGATTGCAAGGTTACCAGTAATACACATAAATAATCATATAAACATTTAAACATAACAGATGCAAGAGACAAGAATGGTAGACATAATAACATATTATATTACTTAGTACACATGTGGTTGGTTCATACAATAAATCAAACCAGGTATCTATTTGGCTCAACAGCCTATATATACATTTACAAAACAATTATAGTAACTACCTATCGATTCAACCAACCGAACTGACCTATGAGGTCAACCTAATATACTATTAGTTGACTAATGAGTCTAGTCATCTTAACTGACTAGCTCCTCCAACATCTCCCCTAGGAACAAAATCTTTCTTCATCCCGAAGAAATAGAGAGGTCTAAAAATTCTTGTCTTGAGTAGTTTCTATAATGCTTTGTCATGGGCTATGATGCCTGATTGATGGTTGCTTTTGTATGTAGAATTCCACAATTGCTTCTACGGTAACTACTAACTGATGCTGAAACTCCTCCCAAGTGCAGAGTGTCTTCTAGATGTCTATAGTCAGAGTTGTGAGACTTGACAAGTTCGCCATTTTTTGTTGTATATTGAAGTCAACAATGTTGCTCATGTCGGGTCCTAGGAGTTCTTCTTTTTCCTCAGAAGTGTCAAGTATTATTTTCATATGAGGACAAATTTTGTTGAGGCTGACTAGGATGGGGTTGGCTTGGTTGATCCACTAGTGTTATTGTTTCTCTAATTTGTCCAGTTTTTCCATCTCTAACACAATTTGGTCTTGAATTGTCTTCTCCATTGCTTCTGTGTTCCCTCGTCGGTCCTGCAGTGAACTAATGAGATCACGAGTATCTCGCACCTACTAAAACACTTGGATGTAATAGGTGAACCAATTCCTCAAGACTTCTTCTATGACAATAAACTTTGCGATATGTTCCTTCAGTAAGTTATGAGTCATTGAGATTGGTGTATACTGATTTCCCAGTAATACAGAGGTCTCTTATGCATGTTATTCTTTCTTTTCCTATAACTGTTCCTGAAAACTCGACATGACACTTTCAAATAGTTGGTATGATTTCTCCAATGGTCTATCGGTGTTGTCGCCTCCCGGTACTGGGATGACTTGTCTTGCCAAATCCTAACATCTTATTAGAAATTCAGTTTGTTTGTCTTTAATTTTTCGATTTGTTCCTTTCTTTTCTCTCTTCTTAGTCTTGATTCCTTATTGATGGCGTCCACCAGTTGGTATAGCTCTTCTTCTCTGATCTTCTATGTGTCAACTGTTGTGGTCGATCCTAAATGAGCCAGGTGAATAACTGATAATACCTTTTGTTGTGTCAGTTGTACTTGCTTTTGGTGTTCCTTTTATTTTTTCTTTCTTTCTTTTTTTCCACTCTTGTTCTCTGTTCTGTGCTTCAATTGTTCTCTGTTTTGTGCTTCAGTTGTTCTCTGTTATGTGCTTCAGTTGCTTCTATCAATGATGGTATGATCTATGGTTTATCTGTGGTGTTTCTTGGTAAGGTGGGATTTATTAATTGGTTTTCTAGGAGGGGAACCATAGATGGTGGTGTAGGCGAAGGTGGTGTGGGTGAAGGGAGGGGTTGAGGTTGCTCTGAAGATGATGGTAGAAGGCTTGGGATGGAATCTGTTGGTAGAGGGTTTTCAACCAGTTCTGGTGATTTGAAAGGTTCGTTGGCCTCGACAGATTCTGCATTCTCAACCATTTCTTGACTTGGTGCTAATAATTCAAATTGGTCAAGTTTGACTTGTTCTTTTGAAATGGATCCTTCATCTTATTCATTAATCAGGTTAAGGAATAGAGGGTTTTTAATGTATTTTGGGATAAATGAGGAGGTTTGTGTTGCCACAATTTCAGAGCTTTTCTCTGGGTTCCTTTGCAATGTGGATTTGATGAATCCCACAAGTTTTGGTCTTGGTACAAAACTTTGTGGTTGGTAAGGGAATTGGGGGATGGCGAGAATTTGTTGTGGGGTTCCTGAATCGACAATTGGTCTTGTTATATTTAGTTTCTAAACAAAAGGAAATATATTTGGGAGTCGGTTGATGAATTCTTGTAGGTTGGCATATTTATCTACTCTTGTCCATATATTTTTGGGTAGTTCTTGAAATTAGTACGGATTTAGGGAAGGTGTTGGTGTAACATAGGTCGAAGTTGGTAAGCCTTCTTCGACTATTTTGACTAGTGATGGGGGTGGTGGAGTGGAAGTTAGGTCGACGGGATCAACCTTATGAGGAGTAACACATTTTACCTTCTTTGCTTGAGGGTGATTGGCTTCTTCAGCGGCGAACTTTTTGAATTGCTCCTCAACTTATACTTTAGGATGGTGATGGAACTCGAATTTTGAGCTTCCTGCGCCATTTTGTTATCTGTGTATGACGATTTATTTATTTATTTCCACAATCTTTCCCAGGATGTTTCTATAACTTTTTCTTTGTGAATGTTCTCCAGCCTCTTTACCAACGGAGTTGTGGCTATTTCTAACATACCTCTTTCATTTTGTTTGTTCCATATCTTGTCTTTTTAGGTGCCATCGTGTCGGTAAAATTCTCTGGTTCACACACATGTATCTTGGTCTCAAGGGTTTGATAGCTCTGATTTTCTAGTTTTTGTGGAATTGTGTGTGGCCTTCATCTACTGTGGTATTTATAGGTGGATCGGGTAGGGATTTGGTAGATGAATATATTAACGGCATATTTGACTATGAAGGATGCTCTGTCAAGTTTTCTATTAATGCGAGATGGTTTTGGCGCTCCTTTTGTCGATGATCATGATGACTTGATTGGACTGTTGAGCCATCCTTATGTCATTTTTTGTCATGGTCATGCAAATGTCGGTGGAATGGGAAATATTCATCATGTCGATGGTCATGTTGTCGGTGGTTATTTATTTCGAATGGTATTATGCTACTTCCTTCCTGAGAGTTCATCCAAGGTCCTATCATTTTTGTTTCATTGTATCGTTTTCTTGGTTGATTTTTAGGTTTTTCTGGTTTTTTTTTTCAATTTTTATGATCAATTATATAACCATTTGTTTGTTTGTTTGTTTTTGTTTTTAGAATTTTTATTTTTCATAGATTTTTAGTCGGACACCATTAACAAGTTTCTGAAATACACTTCCTTGTAACATTTTCAGTCCGAGTGATCTGTTAGCATTGATTTCTTTGACGATATATGGTCCCATCCACTTTGTATGTCATTTTTTCGGCTTTTATTTTACTCGATTGTTATACAACAATCAAAAGGTCTCCTACCGACGAGTTTTAATTTGTAATATTTCAATCATGCCAAGCTTTCTGTTGTTGTTTTTGGATCTCTTGGTGTTGTATTACGATCATTCAGTGTTCTTCTATTTTAGCCAATCATGTTATCCATTCTTTCCTAGCCTCGTCAATGTCATTGTATAACATGTCAACAATTATTTGTGTTTGTTGTCGAAAGTGCAAAGGACCAACTGCTTCCTATCCATAAACAAGTCTAAATGGTGTTTGATCTGTCGATCGTTTGTACGTTGTTTTGTATGCCCATAGGACAGCAAGAATTTTCTCATCACAATAATCTTTGTCGGTGTTGCATATTTTGGTTAGGCCCCTTGTCATAGTTTTCTTAAATGCTTCAATTGCACCATTTGATTGAGGATGGTAGGATTTGCTCCTTCTATGTTCAATTTTAAACTGTTTTTTCAAAGTTGCAATTATTTTGTTTATAAAGTGTGACCCTTGATCGTTGATCAAGGTGAGTGGACAACCGAATCTGGTAATAATATTTTCATATATAAATTCCGCGGCTACTTCACTAGAGTAGGTTTCGACAGATTTTTCTTTCGTCCACTTAGTGACGTATTCGATTGTTGTTATACTATAGCATGCTTCAGTCTTTCTATAAGGTATTGGAAATGGTCCTATAAAGTCGATCGCCCAAATTTCAAATATTAAACTTGGGTTTACTGATATTAAAGGCATCTCGATAATTGGTAGAGGCCAACTTAATCGTTGGAAATGGTCACATTTACTGACAAATCATTGGATTTTCTTAGCAGTCGTGTGAGACTGAAAATGTCCTTCAACTGGGCCATAATGTGCTTCATGCATTATACTTTCTCTTTCATGCTCTAGAACACATCAACGGAGGACCTCGTCTAACCCTAGTTTATATAGGAACCCATTTATTATGTTATAAGGTGCAGCTTTCATCTCTAATACTTTCTTCTTTTTATCACTCATTCCTTCTGGTGCTTGTCCATTTTCTAAGAATTGGGTTATTTCTTCTAGTTCAGTAGGTACAACATCTATTCTAAACATATGTGCATTTGGTAGGTCATCTTTGATTCTATTTGTCTCTTCCCCTGTGTCGATTCTCGAAAAGTGGTCGTGTCCGATATTTGCTTTCCCCGGTTGAACTATGACTTCAAACTCAAATTATCGAAATAAAAATAACCAATGACAAATTCTACCATGATGTAGAGGTTTATTAAATAAGTGTTTTAATGCATGTTGGTCAATGTAAAATAAAAATGGGTTAGCTAACAAGTAGTGTCTATATTTTTGCAGCGCAAAGACCATTCCTAGTGATTCCCTTTCTGTCGTCAAGTAATTACATTCAAAATTATTTAATTTTCTGCTACTGTATACAATCGAATAATCCATTCCGTCGTCTCCTAGTTGAGTCAATATTGCACCGATTTCTATGCCAGATGCGTCGATATGTACATGGAAATTTACTAACCAATTTGAAAATCGGAGAATAGGTGCTTCGACTAGTTTTTTCTTCAGTCCATTCATATTCCTGATTTTCTTTTAGTAACTCTTCTAAAGGATATGTCATGTCTGAATAATGACGAATAAATTTCCTGTAGTATCCTGTATGCCTCGATAAGATTCTGACTTGTTTTGGGTTAACTAGTGGTTTCTAGTCGAGAATGATTTTGATTTTTACAAAGTCGACCTAGATACCCTCTTTGCAAACAATGTGCCCTAGTAGAATTCCTAGATGGATTACAAAAATACATTTCTTTATATTAAGTGATAGCTGAATTTGTCGGCATATTTCTAACATTAATCTTATCCATTTGCAGTGATATTTTAACGTAAAGTAAATTGTCGAAATACACAGCCATTGTTTTGTAGATATATTCCTAGAAAGCTTTAACCATGGTTCTTGAAAATACAGCTGGTGCATTTTTCAGACCAAACGACATGACTTTGTAAGCAAATGAGCCAAATTCACACACGAACATTGTTTTCTTTTGGAATTCCTTGGAAATTGGTACTTGATTATAACCTAAGAAACTGTCTATAAATGAGTAACATTCATGCGGTGCAACTTCATTTTGAATTTCATGTGCAAAAGGAGTCAGAAATGGGTCTATCAAAGTGACTTTGCTGAGTTTGCGGAAATATACACAGATTCTTAATCTTGTTGGGTCATGCTTCTTTGGTTGTACAACCATTTGGCTTGGCCATGACGACTGGTCGATAGGGTAGATAATTCTGGCTGCTAACATATTGTCAATTTCTTTCTTCACTATCTCTTTATATTTATGAGAAAGTTTGTATGGTCGTTTATTTATTGGTATTGCATTGGGTTTTATGTCAATCTTCATTTCTCCCATTTCTTGAACTAATCCTTTAAGATCATTATAATCACGAGCGAAGACGTCTTGAAATTATTTTAGCAAGCTGACTATTTCTGTTCTCTGCTCCTCATTCCAGTAATCTCTAATTTTTGCAAGTTTAGGCTTATCATTGTTAGAGATGTCAACTTCTTTTGTTTTAGCTTTTGCGTCCATCCATTATGGCACCTTGCTTTCATAAATTTGTCGACTCCCTTTTTGAATTGTGAAAATGTTGTTGGGAAGTCTTCTGTTGTCATCCATTCAGGTTCTTGTTTTTATGCTGGCTCAACTTTTAGTATTGTCCTAATTAGTTTGGTCATTTTCGTATGGCCATACCTCCATTGAAAACTTTTCCCACTTGTATGTTTGATTTGTAGTCGAACTATTGTCGACTGTGGTACTTTGGTTGACCGAATATGATGACATGAACTGTTCGGTTGGTTGTGAGTTCCTGTCAAACTATTATTAACAACCCGTATAGTCATTCATCTTTATATCCAAGTCTTTTCCATTTGTTTTCACACGTACTGATATGTTTTTCAGGATCCTGACCTTGTGTAAAGACTGGTATTCGTGCTTAGTTTGTTAGCATATTCCCTCCAATTATTTCGACAAAGTGCATTGAATATGTCAATCATGTTTGTAGTATTGACTAGTGAGTATCCCACCACTTAGTAGATTATCCCGTAAATGTTTCGACTAGACTTTGAAGTCATCCGTGTTCACCTATATTTTTGGATACTTGTTCAACGTGAAGGACTGGAGATTCTTTATCTTTATACATAAGTGATGGTCTATTTTATGTTTTCGTTGCTGCCAGGGAAGGATGTTACCTAAATTCTATTTCAAATATTTTTGGAATTATAGACACAGAAAAAAATTTATGTGTTTGTTTTTTTAGAATGGCTTGAATCGTCCAACATTCCCTTGCATCTAGTTCATAGTTTTCCATTTCCCAGTCATATTATTCTGCATCTGAGTTATAACGAACAGAGTCTGGGTTTCCTAAGTGAAGTTCTCCATATATATTTGGTTTGGTGTAATCCTCATTATGTTATATTTTGTATAGTTGTCGGACATCGACTTCTTCGTCTATAGGCTCTGTCCATGGTTCACCTCGTGATGGATGAATAGGAACAATTACTTTCTGTCCATTTCCCTTAAGTTTTATTCTTTATTTATCTAGTGAAATGGATGCTTTCATCTTTCGACCCCATTATTGGCCTACTAGTGTTGGGAAGGAACTGGATCCTTCCTTAGGGTTAATAATTTCAAAGATGACTTTTGTAGTAATACCTTTTATAGTTGTGTCGACATTCCGCCAGAAACCAATGCGTTCAATTAGTCCTTGATCGAATAGTTTCAAATGTATTCCTGATTCATTCAGTCAAAGTTTACCTAATTGTTCCCATGTGTCTCTGGTCATGATGTTTACCTATGATCTGAAGTCGAGAACAACTTGTCGAACATGGTAACCTTCGATTTCTAGGTTGACAAGAGGGTTAGAATCAATTTTATCTTTTTTATTTAAGCTGCATATGCTCTTAGCTTGTTTGTTGATACCAGATTTATTCTTGAGATTGTACATTAATTCAATAAATTGTGCAATGGAATTATCATTGTGTATTAGATTAATTAATTCTTGAGACATGTTTTGTCGATTATCACCATTTGCTTCCTGTGCAACTGATTCTTGAAATATGTTCGATGCATCATTATATAATTCCTTTTGTGTGACGAGATTAGGATAGTCATATTTATTCTTTATTTTGATTATTTATGGATTGTCATTGTCAATTTTAGTACCTTGTCTAGTAACAATTTACAAGTTCTTAGTGCGAATAACATCACATTTTTGGACACTCGACAAGACATTAAATTTTTTTATTTTTATTGATTTTTTCAAGCATGGTGGGGAAATCCTCTAAAGAATGATTGCCAACACCACAAATGGTACAAAAATTAAGTCCAATCCGATCCTTGTATGGACACTTAGCATGGCGGTGCCCTTCATTTATGCACATATAATACTGGATTGGTCTTCATGGTCTATTTTCCCAATTCCCAAAGAATCCACCTCGACCTGAATATCCTCCATGACGATTGTTATCATACTGATGCCCGTACCTTCGACCATCATATATTTGATTGTTCTGTTCATTTTGGTCATTGTTGTTCCTTGAATTATTATTGTTATTATTTTGTGCAACAACGTTTGTCTAGTAAACCACATGGTAATTATGTTGGTTCTTCAAATTTAGGTGGCAATCAGTTGTTGCATGGATTTTGACTTCGCATATTGCGCACCAACAAGATTTTTCATTCTTCATATTATATAGACAATATTTTGTCATGTGTAGACTGTGCTCCTGGAAAATGTCGCAAAAACATTTCGACTGAACGAATCACACATATTGTCGATGATCTTCTTATCGGAAATTATCTTTTGTGTTCCCGATCGTCGAACATTTCATACACCAAACTTCGCAGCCCTTGAGGTTTAAATCCTATATCGACTTTTGCATTATCTCCAGTTGTTCTTTAATACGAATATAAACAGGGTTCATCAGATAGTCCTTGTCCATTTCTACTTGCAATGCCTTCATTGATGCATCTTCATAGGTATTAAAGTGATCCAACCTGATATGAATTCGGATCTTTTGTAGAAGTCCCATGACAAACAATTGGATTAACAATTATTCATATATATTGTAGTCCAATTGGATGAGTAGGTCTTTAAATCATTTTCCATACTCCCTAACTGTTTCTGTTGGTTTCTGGACTGTAGTCTTTAGCTTTCTTGCCGTCAGATGCGTTGCATCTAGAGTCTTGAAGAATGACATGAATTTTTGTTTAATTTGTGCCTTAGTATCATTCAACGTATTTTCTATGTACATCATGTACCATGTAAGTGCTCGCTTCCATAGAGCACCAGTGAACTGCGCCATCTATCGATATTCATTTGTAACAACGTTCGCTTCCTAGGTCGACTCGCAGATGAACCAATGTCATCTGGGATTTTCATAGACCTCATAGAGGGAGATATGTGTAGAGACATGCACCATATCTCCGGTTTCAATGCCTCCTCCAGGCGGTGGACGGGGTAGTGGTGGGTTACTTCCTGTGACTTTGTTTTGTTCACAGTTGTTCTTGATTGAACTCTCGTTTCTGTTGGATTTTTTATCTATAGTTTTTGGTTTGTTCTCAACAAGAAGTCAGTTTCCGTCGACTCCTTCTATCTGTACACAAGTAAAATGTTGCGACTAGGGTATCCTCTCTTGTGTATATGACTGATCTATTGTGTTACCTGAAGCTGTGATTGGCTGGGGGTGCTCCTTCATGCTCCGAGTAGAGTAGATGAATACTTGCAATGCCTTCATTGATGCATCTTCATAGGTATTAAAGTGATCCAACCTGATATGAATTCGGATCTTTTGTAGAATTCCCATGACAAACAATTGGATTAACAATTATTCATATATATTGTAGTCCAATTGGATGAGTAGGTCTTTAAATCATTTGTCGTACTCCATAACTATTTCTGTTGGTTTCTGGACTGTAGTCTTTAGCTTTCTTGCCATCAGATGCTTTGCATCTAGAGTCTTGAAGAATGACATGAATTTTTGTTTAATTTGTGCCTTAGTAGCATTCAACGTCTTTTCTATGTACATCATGTACCATGTAAGTGCTCGCTTCCATAGAGCACCAGTGAACTACGCCATCTATCGATATTCATTTGTAACAACGTTCGCTTCCTAGGTCGACTCGCAGATGAACCAATGTCGTATGGGATTTTCATAGACCTCGTAGAGGGAGATATGTGTAGAGACATGCACCACATCTCCAGTGTCAATGCCTCCTCCAGGCGGTGGATGGGGTAGTGGTGGTGGTGGTGGGTTACTTCCTGTGACTTTGTTTTGTTCACAGTTGTTCTTGATTGAACTCTCGTTTCTGTTGGATTTTTTATCTGTAGTTTTTGGTTTGTTCTCAACAAGAAGTCGGTTTCTGTCGACTCCTTCTATCTGTACACAAGTAAAATGTTGCGACTAGGGTATCCTCTCTTGTGTATATGACTGATCTATTGTGTTACCTGAAGCTGTGATTGTCTAGGGGTGCTCCTTCATGCTCCGAGTAGAGTAGATGAATACTTGCAATGCCTTCATTGATGCATCTTCATAGGTATTAAAGTGATCCAACCTGATATGAATTCGGATCTTTTGTAGAATTCCCATGACAAACAATTGGATTAACAATTATTCATCTATATTGTAGTCCAATTGGATGAGTAGGTCTTTAAATCATTTTCCGTACTCCCTAACTGTTTCTGTTGGTTTCTGGACTGTAGTCTTTAGCTTTCTTGCCGTCAGATGCTTTGCATCTAGAGTCTTGAAGAATGACATGAATTTTTGTTTAATTTGTGCCTTAGTAGCATTCAACATCTTTTCTATGTACATCATGTACCATGTAAGTGCTCGCTTCCATAGAGCACCAGTGAACTGCGCCATCTATCGATCTTCATTTGTAACAATGTTCGCTTCCTAGGTCGACTCGCAGATGAACCAATGTCGTCTGGGATTTTCATAGACCTCGTAGAGGGAGATATGTGCAGAGACATGCACCATATCTCCGGTGTCAATGCCTCCTCCAGGCTGTGGATGGGTTAGTGGTGGTGGTGGTGGGTTACTTCCTGTGACTTTGTTTTGTTCACAGTTGTTCTTGATTGAACTCTCATTTCTGTTGGATTTTTTATCTGTATTTTTTGGTTTGTTCTCAACAAGAAGTCGGTTTCTGTCGACTCCTTCTATCTGTACACAAGTAAAATGTTGCGACTAGGGTATCCTCTCTTGTGTATATGACTGATCTATTGTGTTACCTGAAGCTGTGATTGGCTGGGGGTGCTCCTTCATGCTCCGAGTAGAGTAGATGAATACTTGCAATGCCTTCATTGATGCATCTTCATAGGTATTAAAGTGATCCAACCTGATATGAATTCGGATCTTTTGTAGAAGTCCCATGACAAACAATTGGATTAACAATTATTCATCTATATTGTAGTCCAATTGGATGAGTAGGTCTTTAAATCATTTGCCGTACTCCCTAACTGTTTCTGTTGGTTTCTGGACTGTAGTCTTTAGCTTTCTTGTCGTCAGATGCTTTGCATCTAGAGTCTTGAAGAATGACATGATTTTTTGTTTAATTTGTGCCTTAGTAGCATTCAACATCTTTTCTATGTACATCATGTACCATGTAAGTGCTCGCTTCCATAGAGCACCAGTGAACTGCGCCATCTATCGATCTTCATTTGCAACAACGTTCGCTTCCTAGGTCGACTCACAGATGAACCAATGTCATCTGGGATTTTCATAGACCTCATAGAGGGAGATATGTGCAGAGACATGCACCATATCTCCGGTGTCAATGCCTCCTCCAGGCGGTGGACGGGGTAGTGGTGGTGGTGGTGGGTTTCTTCCTGTGACTTTGTTTTGTTCACAGTTGTTCTTGATTGAACTCTTGTTTCTGTTGGATTTTTTATCTGTAGTTTTTGGTTTGTTCTCAACAAGAAGTCGGTTTTCGTCGACTCCTTCTATCTGTACACAAGTAAAATGTTGCGACTAGGGTATCCTCTCTTGTGTATATGACTGATCTATTGTGTTACCTGAAGCTGTGATTGGCTGGGGGTGCTCCTTCATGCTCCGAGTAGAGTAGATGAATACTTTGGTTAGTTGAAAAGGGTTGAAAGGTAACCCAATTCCCTTCCCTTGGTTGCTGAATTACTAGATGGTCAACATCGTTTCCTTCTTAGTCTAGTCGACTCCATACACCTAACTCTCCAACTCGTAGTCTCAAATATTATTGAATAATATATTGCACTCTAGCTAGAATTTAATAGAGAATGAGGTGTGATGTTTTGGGGTATATCAACTTGGAGAGCTTCACCTTTCTCTATGCACAAATATTCTTCCATCGATGACATTTCTTCTTCAATGCCTTCTTCCTATCGGTCATGACTCGACTCTGGTTGATTCTCTTCTTGTTCTGTCACTCTGGTCATCATTCTCCTCTAGAGCACATCAGCCTACTCTCTAATCTATTCCCTTCTCTTTTTCCTCTTCTCTTGTTACATCTTATGGATATCCGAGGTACTTTTGTGAGTAATTGTTCGTATTATCTCCTTTTTGTTGGAAATATGGATTATAGTTATCATTGATGTCAAAAGTAGTTCATGAATGACAAAGGATAAACAAAATATATGATGGCAGATATGATGACAAGGCATAGATTATGAGTTGGCATGAAGTTGAAGTCATTGTTGCATTATGACAATTCACTCTCGAGAAATATGGTAAAATGGTGAAAGCCGGGAAATATGGCAAGTTTGACTAAGTATAGAATAATTAGTTAAAATTGGTCGCAGTAGACTTAAGAGAATTCCCAACATAATTCATGATTTGAGAATAATACTCACACCATGGTACCATCCTATAGATTTTTAGTTTGGCTACCTAGTCATGATTTTAGTTTAATTCCATCACTTATGGTGAGAAAGTTCTAGGCCTGCCAGAACAGAGGTTTGTGCTAGAGCAAGTAAAAGTGACTAAGTAGTCTCAAAAGGATTCCTGCCACAAATAATAGATTGAGATAAATGCCCACAACATATGTCTAGGGTGTATCCTGGTGGGTTTTCTACCCAACCATGGTCCCAGTTGGTCAAAAGAATCTCTGAGGAAGAAAATATGGATTTTCCAAAATAAAGAAAATGTATTTTAGGTATTAAAGATAGAAATTTGAGTAAGTGTCAAATTCACAAGTTTGAGAGACCATTTGAATATTCCTGCAAGGAGGGGTTCTATTGATGATAAAATTCATCAGATTTCATGTTCTGTTTCCTTGATGAAATGGATATCCAACCATGGAGTCAATTTGCATGTTGAGATTAAAATTGGCTACGTGTTAAAACAAATAAATAGTTAATGTAGACGAGTTCCACAAAGAATCATAGATCCAACGGTCAGAAATCATTCTGCAATAGATCAAAGGTCAAAATGAAGATCCACAGAAAATCTAAGGTCAAGAAGAGATTCACAAGGAAAATGGACAGGAGAAAAGTTCCACAAAGGATCGAGATCGGATGGCTGAGAATAGTTCCACAAGCAGATCGACAGTGAGGAAAAAGCGTTGCGGGGAGCAGAAGTGCGGGTGCAGAACTGTGGAAATCCAAAGATTGAAGTCGTGGAAAAAATAAGTTTCCGACTTTTGCATTTCGCATTGCAAAAAATGCGTTGCAGGAAGGCTGTTACATAATGGTTAGTATGGAAATCCAATGATGAAAGGACCATTGTGGAAGTGGAAAGGAGGAAGAAAAAAAAGCTGAGAAAAACTGGAAAGATTGTTTCCCAACTTTCGCATTCCACCCTGAGGAAAGTACCATTGTGGAAAGGCAAGTGTGGAAAGGTAAGTGCGGAAAGACAACAACGGAAGGACCATTGTGGGAGCGGAAAGGTGGAAAGGAAAAAGTCCAAAAAATTGAAAGTTGTGTTTTCTGATTGTCACAATCCATGTGTAGAAAGGCTAGTGTGAAAAGAAAAATATAGAAAAGCAAAAGTGCAAAGGTTTGGATATTGGAAAAGTTGATTTTGTGGTTTTCGCCTTCTACAGTGTGGAAAGGATATTGCAGAAAGGCCAGTCTGAAAAGTGGAAGGAGGAAAGGAAAGTTCAAAAAGGACAGTTCCCGCATAGTAATGAAGCCCACGTTTTGGGAAGCGAAGAAGTCCGCATGCCAATAAATTAATGAATCCCACAGGCCAATGAAGTGAGGAAGCCACTGTTGTGGAGAGAGGAAGTGATTCCCACGTAAAGCAAGTCAGAAGGTTTAAGGATGGTATCTGTTGTGATGTGAAAAGATGAAGCCCACAGATGGAAGGTGAAGCCCAAGTTTTGGGAGAGAAACACATCCAAAATCCAAAGATGATGAAGCCTAAAAGAAAGGAAAGCCTAGATCCAGAGATGATAATGCTAGCAAGATTACGAATGGAAGAATCTCAAAGACATGAGAAGATCACAGAGTTTAATTAAGTAATTAATTAAAAATCAGTCATATAACAGAGATATAATCTAAATTATTAAATAAATTAATAAAGATTTGAAGAGGTGTGAAGGATAAAAGCATGAAGTATGTTTTGTAAATGTGTGATGGTTTGAACATAGATCTAAAGAGTCACAATGTTTAAAGGGCGTGAGTATGTTTTGAAGAGACTATTGAAGGATATATAAACAAAATATCAAATGTTATGTAAAGTGTCTCTATCATCCAAATCTATGCAGTTGAAGCATAAGATAGAGACCAAAGTAAAGGAAAAAGAGACAGATCTTTTAAGAAGATCTGGAAGTTAAATAATATGTAACTAGGGTGGCAGGGTGGTGCTAGGGAATGCTACATGCCTGCAAGGAGGTCTTATCCTCCTTTCAGTAGTTGTTGAAGAAACAAGATATCGATGTATCCTTGTCTATAGGTGCAGGCAGAAACCAGGGTGTGGGTGCATCCTTCATTAGTGGCCGAGAAACTTGGTTATTGTCATCTCTAGCAAGTGGGTTCTTGCAAATAACTATTGTATATTGTAAAAAGAAGTTTTGAAGATAATAGAAACGTGTTGGTGGTTTACCTTATTGGGTTCAATGTTAAAACATTGTGTCCAAATTTATTTTTACATTTTCTAAAATAAAAGAAATTTTGTTTAAATGTTGTCACTGGTTCATGCCCCCCCTCTCAATGACAAGACATGATCCATCAATTGGTATTAGAGCAAGATCCTTCACCACAATTTAACCACTAGAAAGAAGATCCTATTACAACCACTATGGATCAGCAAACGAACATTTCAATAAGAGTCCCCATATTTTATGGTGAAGACCATGTTTCCTAGAATGTTAGAATGAAAAACTATATGATGTCTATTGGTCTGGAAGTTTTGGAATTAGTTGAAGAAGGATATAATGTTCCAAATTCACTGCCACAGAAGCAAAAGACAAGAATAAATTTTGGGAACATGCAAAGGCCTTAAATACATTACAAGCTAGAATAAGTAAGAAGGTTCTTGCAAAAGTACTAACCTGTAAAAGTGCAAAAGAGCTCTGGGACAAATTGGAAACCATATATGTAGGAGACTCCAAATTAAATATGGAAATACTTCAATCTCTCAAAGTACAATATGAAAGTCTAAAAATGAAGGATGAAGAAAATATTTTAGAGTACTTCGGAAGAATTGAGAATCTTGTTAATGCAATCAAAGGTTTGGGAGTAGAAATACCAGATTATGAGTTAGTTGAAAATATACTAAGAACACTTCCTATGGAATATAATCCCAAAGTATCCAATCCTGAAGACTGAGAGAAGCTAGAAGATATTACCATGGATGAATTGTATGGAATCCTCACAGCCTATGAATTAAGACTAGGTATTGATAATCTCCCAAAAGGAGAAGAAGCTTTCAAAGTGATAAAAAAAAATTCAAAAGAAAAAACATCAGACTAACCACAATGAAGAATCTGATGAAGAAGAAGCCAATTTTATTAAAAAAACTTCAGAAAGGATCAGGGAAGTACAAAGACAATCCATCCTTCAAATGTTTTAATTGTGGTAGAATTGGGCACTTTCAAGCCAAGTGTCCTTATCCCAAGGAAGACTCTGAAGATGAAGATGAGAAACAATACAAGAAAAAGGGAAAATTCCACTATAAGAATAATTACGAAGGAAAAAAGAATTTCTATTCAAATGAAGAAGACAACAGTTCATCTGAGCTTAGTGACAGTGAGGATGAAGTCCTTTTTATAGGTATTGAAGAGTCTAATGAGATAGGAGAAATTGAGCATAAGAAAGAGATAGAAGATGAAGTAGAGGTTAATATGGAAAAAGAACTATTCAGTGCTTTGGATTGACTAAGAAGATACAAAAACAAATATATACAACTGAAAATTTTCTTAGTTGAACAATAGGAAGAGCATGAACAGAAAGAAAAAGAGATGAAGAAAATCATGAGCAATTTGATACACCAAATTCAAGATGCAAATAGGATAGAAGAAAGGTTAGAGAAATCTATTGAAGAAAAACAACTAATCTGTGAAAGAATGGAGGCATAATTAGTTCACTTAAGAGAAGAGTTTGATGCAAAATTTATTTAAACTAGATATGAAAATAGTTCTAAAATATTAGATAAGATTATAACCACACAAAGGGATCCAAGTAACAAAAATCGAATAGGTTATCCTCAAGAAGAAAATCAAGTTAGCTCAAAATCTTATGCAACTGATCTTCTTAGTACATTCAAGAAGAAAGAGGAAGAAAGACAAGCAATGGTCAGAAATATAGAAGATCGTTTCCACCCATCAAAAGGGAATTCAAGACAGCTCCAAAGAAAGTTAATCAAAATAGGTATCCTCACATTTTCCTTGGTTATTGTTTTGCATGCTATAACTTTGGACACAAAGCTATGAATTGTAGAGCATATGAAAGGAAACATTTGAAGGTTAAAAACTATAACCTCAAGGACAATCAAACAATTGGTCAAGTTAAGAGCAAAAATTATAAATCCTTTACACCTCTACAAGAAATAAATTTAGAATACTTCAATTTTCATAACCATGGACATAAAGCAAGCAATTGCAGATTAATGGAAATATCAGAAACATCAAAAGACATTAGAAAGAAAAATGAATCTTTGGAAAGAAATAAATTTGAAATGAGAATGTATGACTACCCTGGAAACACAAGATAAAGGAGATCTCTGGTGTTTTGACAGTGATTGGTCAAAACACATGATAGGAGATGAGGACAAGTTTTTGAAAAACCAGAAGGTACCACATGGAAAGAGTTGGAGAAGAAAGGAAGACTCCAAAGATATAAAAGAAAACAAGATTTCAAATATCAAAGAAGTTTCCCAAGATGATGAGGAGTTTAATAGTGTTGTAGATAATATTGACATTCATTATGATGGAAATAAAGATGATGTAGAATTTAGTGATGGGGGTGGAACTGTAGATGGATGTTTTTTCTAAAAAATACCATATAACCTAGAAGAAAACCATGAAATAAAACATTAGAGAGGATCATGCACTCAGGGGGAGATTGTTTGAAAATTTTGTTGTCATTGATAACAATTTTGGTAATGGTTATATTTTCATCCTTGAAATCATAAATCATAATGAAAACCAAACCGATAGAGCATATTTGAAGAGCTTGTTGAAACAGAGTTTTGGCAAAGGATGAAGTTATGCTTGAATGTAGATTTGGTATCATGACTTGATACAAATACATAAATATTGAAGAGATATACCACAATTGGTTTTGATCTAATTTTTTGAATAAAGAGTGTGTTTACAAATAGGGGAATCACTGTGATAAGGGGAGTCTATGAACTCATCATCCAAGGTTCTTACTCAAAAAAATAATCAGTACTAGAAGGATGTTAATAGGATGATCAGTACTAAGTCCAGTTAACAAAGGAGAAGTTGTCAAAAAGAAGAAATACATGAAAACATCAATGGAATAATAGGTTATCCTTTTTCATTGTTTTCAAAGGGGGTGAAGGTTTAGGTGTTTCGATCAATGCCAAATGGGGAGATTGTTGGAAATATGGATTATAGTTGTCATTGATGTCAAAAGTAGTTCATGAATGACAAAGGCTAAAAAAAATATATGATGGTAGATATGATGACAAGGCATAGATGATGAGGTGGCATGAAGTTGAATTCATTGTTTCATTATGACAATTCACTGTGGAGAAATACGGTAAAATGGTGAAAGTCGGGAAGTATGGAAATTTTGACTAAGTATGGAATAATTAGTTAAAATTGGTCCCAACAACCTTAAGAGACTTCCCACCATAATTCATGATTTGAGAATAATCCTTGCACCATGGTACCATCCTATATCTTGTCATTTTGGATACCTAGTCACGATTTCAGTTTGACTCCATCACTTCTGGTGGGAAAGTTCTAGGCCTGCCAAAACAGAGGTTTGCACCAAAGCAAGTAAAAGTGACTAAGTAGTCTCAAAAGGATGCCCACCACAAATCATAGATTGAGATAAATTCCTATAGCATATGTCCAAGGTGTATCCTGGTGGTTTTTCTACCCAACCATGGTCCCATTTGGTCAAAAGAATCTCGTTGAAGAAAATATGGATCTACCAAAATAAAGAAAATGTATTTTAGGTATTAAAGATAGAAATTTGATCAAGTGTCAAATTCACAAGTTTGAGAGACCATTTGAAGATGCCCACAAGGAGGGGTTCTATTTATGATAAAATTCATCAGATTGCATGGTTTGGTTCCTTAATGAATTGGTTATCCAACCATAGAGTCAGTTTAGTTTTGGGTGTTCACATGTGCGAGTTATCAACCTGTCAAAACTAATACAAATTTTAGTTTGCATGTTGAGATTAAAATTGGCTAAGTGTAAAAACAAAGAAATAGTGAATGTAGATGAGTTCCACAAAGAATCATAGATCCGACAGTCAAAAATAATTATGCAATAGATCAACGGTCAAAATGAAGATCCACAAAAAATCTAAGGTCAAGAAGAGATTCACAAGGAAAATGTCCAAGAGAAATTTTTTGCTAAGGATCAAAATCAAATGGATGAAAATAGTTCCGCAAGCAGATCGATGGTTCAGAAAAAGATTTGTGGGAAATTCATTACGGGAGTAGAAGTATGGGTATGAAACTGCAAAAAACAAAAGGTTGAAGTCATGGAAAAATTAAGTTTCAGACTTCCACATTTCGCATTGCGGAAAAGGCGTTGCAGGAAGACCTTTGCGGAATGGTTAGTACAGAAATCCAATGGCAAAAGGACCATTGCGGAAGAAAAATGGCAGAAAGGAAAATTCTCAGAAAAAACTGGAAAGATTGTTTTTCAACTTCCGCATTCCTCCTTGAGGAAAATACTAGTGCGGAAAGGCAACGGAGGAAAGACCGTTACAGTAGCGGAAAGATGCAAAGGAAAAAGTCCAAAAAACTGGAAAGTTTTGTTTTTCGATTACTGCAATCTACATGGGGAAAGGCTAGTACGGAAACGTGGAAGTGCAAAGGTTTGGATCTTGGAAAAGTTGAGTTTCTGGTTGCTGCCTTCCACAGTGCGGAAAGGCCAGTGATCGCATGGTAATGAAGCCCGCATTTTGGGAAGGGAAGAAGTCCGCAGGCCAGCAAATTAATGAATCCTACATGCTAGTGAAGTGAGAAAGCCAGTGTTGTGAAGAGAAGAAGTGATTCCCATGTAAAGGAATCCAGAAGGTTTAAGGATGATATATGTTGTGATGTGAAAAGATGAAGCTTGCAGATGGAAGGTGAAGCCCGCATTTTGGGAGAGAAACACGCCCAACAACCAAAGATGATAAATCCTGAAAGAAAGGAAATACCACAACCAAAGATGATAATGCCAACAAGCTTATGAATGGAACAATCTCAAAGACATGAGAAGATCACAAAGTTTAATTAAGTAATCTATTAAAAATCAGTAATATAACAGAGATATAATCTAAACGATTAAATAAATTAACAGATATTTGAAGAGGTGTGAAGGAGAAAAGCATGAAGTTTGTTTTGTAAAGGTGTGATGGTTTGAACAGAGATCTGAAGAGTCACAATGTTGAAAGGGTGTGAGTATGGTTTGAAGAGATGATTGAAGGATATATATAGACATAAGATAAAATGGTAAGTAAAGTGTCTTTGTCATCCATATCTATGAAGTCGAAGCATAAGATAGAGACCAAAGTAGCGTAACAAGAGACATAGTTTTTAAGAAGATACAGAAGTTAAATAATATCAAACTAGGGTGGCAGGGTGGTGCTAGGGCAGGCTACATGCCTGCAAGGAGGTCTTAGCCTCCTTCTAGTAGTGGCTAGAGAATCAGGATATTGGTGTATCCTTTTCTGTAGGTGCAGGAAGAAACCAAGGTGTGGGTGCATCTTTCAGTAGTGGCTGAGAAACTTGGGGATTGTGGTCTCTAGCAAGTGGGTACTTGAAGATAACTATTGTATATTATAAAAACAAGTTTTTAGATAATAAAAACATGTTGGTGGTTTACCTTATTGGGTTCCACGTTAAAACATTGTGTCCAAATTTTTTTTTACATTTGCTAAAATAAAAGAAATTATGTTTCAATTTTTGTCCCTTATTCACCCCCCCTCTCAGTGACAAGACCTAATCCATCACTTTTTGGCCTGACTTTTCGTCGCTGGCAGTGGTGTCTTCGCAACTTGACTAGAATTCCTCTAATCTACTCAAAAACATGACCATATACCCCCCCATAGCCGACCCAAATGCTTTAGTAAGCCCGAGTGGAGCTGTTTATTTTCTTAAAAAGTACCACCACTCTCTTTCTTCAACAAATTTTCCCCACTCCTTTTGTTTTGCTGCCCAAGTTTTGTTGGATCGCGGTTCTATTAGTAACGGATGAGGTTCGACAATATGACCCACACCCTTATCGATCAAAAATTTGAACAAAAGTGTTGGCAATGAACACAAGAAATATTTGTTCAGGTCGTTATAGAATCTCTCTTTGATGTTATCTATAGAGACTCTTTCGTCGACTTCTCTTTCCTCACAGAATGCGTCGATGATTCTCTCGAACCACTCCGACAAATTTTTATGCCCTCCCCTTGTCAATTTCTAGAGTAACTCTTGGTCTTTAGTTTCTGCCGGCTGATCCATCAAGTAGCTTCTTTGAAAACTGAGGTACGGACTCGACAAACTTATCATGTGTTTTGGAGAAGAAATTCCCCTTAGTTTTCGCAATATTCAGTCTGTTTCTTCATGTTTAATTCTGCAAATAATTCACAATCTTACATTTCCACCAGTTCTTAATCTCCTGCTCTGAGATAATTTAGTCATGGCCATTCCATCTGTATATGTATCACCGACAACGGAACCAATGTTTTAATCAATTAGATTGCAAGGTTACGAGTAATACACATAAAGAATCATATAAACATAATATATGCAAGAGACAAGAATGGTAGACAGAATAACAGCTTATATTACTCAATACACATGTGGGTTCATACAATAAACCTAACCAAGTATCTATATGGATCAACAACCTATATATACATTTACAAAACAATTAGAGTAACTACCTATCGGTTCAACCAACCGACACGACCTATGAGGTCGACCTAATATACAAATAGTCGACTAATGATTCTAGTCGGCTTAACCGACTAGCTCCTCCAACTTGTCTTTCCAAATCCTGACATCTTGTTAGAAATTCAATTTTTTTTGTCTTTAATTTTTTGATTTGTTCCTTTCTTTTCTCTCTTCTTAGTCTTGATTCCTTTTTTATCACATCCACCAGTTGGTCTAGCTCTTCTTCTTTGATCTTCTGTGTGTCGACTGTTGTGTTCAATCCTAACTGAGACAAGTGAATAATTGATGGTACCTGTTGATGTGTCAATTGTACTTGCTTTTGTTGTTCATATTCTCTTTTCTTTCTCTCTTTTCTTTCTTTTCTTTTTCACCACTCATGTTCTCTATTCTGTGCTTCAGCTTCTTCTATCCGGGATGGTATGATATGCGGTTTCTCTGTGGTGTTGCTTGGTAAGTTGGGATTTATTAATTGGGTTTCTGGGAGGGGAATAGTAGATGGTGGTGTAGGTGAAGGTTTTGTGGGTGAAGGGAGAGGTTGAGCTTGCTCTAAAGATGATAGTAGAAGTCTTGGGATGGAATCTGTCGAGAGAGGGTTTTCGACCAATTATGGTGATTCGACAGGTTTGTTGGCCTCAATAGATTGTGCATTCTTGACTATTTATTGACTTGGTGCTAATAATTTGACTTGGTCAAGTTCGACATGTTCTTCTAAAATGGCTCCTTCATCTTCTTCATTAATCGGGTTAAGGAGTGGATGTTTTTCGATGGATTGTGGGATAAATGAGGAGGTTTGTGCTAACATAATTTCATAGGTTTTTTCTGGGTTCCTTTGGAATGTGGATTTGATGACTCCCACAATTTGTGGTCTTGGTACAGAACTTTGTGGGTGGTAAGGGAATTGAGGGATGGCGAGAATTTGTTGTGGGGTTCCTGAATCGACAACTAGTATTGTTATATTTAATTGTTGAACAGTAAGAATATTTTTGGGATCCAGATAATGAATTCTTGTAGGTCAACATATTTATCTACTCTTGTCTAGATATTTTTGGGTAGTGCTTGAAAGTACGGACTTAGGGAAGGTGTTGATGTAACAGAGCTCAAAGTTGGTAAGCCTTCTTCAACTATTTTGACTGGTGATGGGGGTGGTGGAGTGGAATTTAGGTTGACAGGATCAACCTCAGAAGCAGTAACAACTTTTAGCTTCTTTGCTCGAGGGTGCTTTGCTTCTTCTGCGACGAACATTTTGAATTGTTCCTCGACTGATACTTTATTTTTTGCAGTGTCCTCTAATATTTCCGCAGCCCTAGCATGTAGCTCATATTCATCATCGAACTCTTCTTGAAGTAGAAGTATGTGTTTCCCTTTTCCTTTAACCAAATTCTTCTTCTTTTGTCGAGCTTTAGATAACTCGACAGCTAGATGACGTATGTTTTCTTTTGTCATTGCATATTCTGGAAGTAGGTTGTCGGACCGGGTTTCTTTGTTTGTTTGTACTACTTCCTCCTCCTATTGTTGTGTAGGTGGTATTATAGAAACTTGAAGAGTGTTTACCTCCTCTGTGGGAGTATCCTTTAGGGTAAAAGTACTGATATGAAGATGTAATTCATAAACCTCTTCTTTTTCTTTGTCAGTCAAGGGTTCGACGATCAGTTGATTGAACTTCTTTGCGATTATCGGTATTCCTAACTTGGTGTTAGACTGTCGAGTTAGCTTTGCAAAGATGTCCTCTACTGATGGGTAAAAATCGAAAGGTTCATCCTTCCCTATGGCCCCCTACATGTACCATACTTTTGTGTGGTCTAATTCTAATTGGATGTGTGCAAATGATGACAGACATCGTCGGATATTCTATAGTACTCTCCATCTGGTCGTTTTTATTTTTAAGTTTTGGAACCAAGTATCCAACCAGACCTTGGCTCGCTCTAGTTCCTAATGATTCCTATCCATTAAAAAAGGTTTGAAGTTTCACATACTGATTCTGTTCGGTTCATCGAAGTCCGGGCCTCCAACAGGTCGAATGTAGTACATTGCAATCCATATGATTAAGGATGGGATTGTGATTGGTGTACCTTCCTCTTGACATTTTGCATAGATTTTTTTAATAAGATTTGTTAGGTATTGTTCCCAACGGTAATTTTTTCGTGTTTTTACTACATTGTTGGAAAGGGGTTTGGGATAAGTTAGTTGCACAACATCACGAATGTTGCGCAAGCTCAAAAACACCGCACAAGTGAAGATGGAGTGAAAGGCAGAGAATAGAATATTTTATATGTTTTGTGTCACCTTTTGTAGTTTTGGACTATATTTTGTGGATATTGGTAATTATTTTATAGAATCGGTTAAGAATTAGTTAGAAGTTGTATAACTAGACCTTGAATGTAAAGTCGCAAGCCTATAAGTAGATAAATAATTGTAAGTGTGAAGCATACAGGCTTAGTAAAGAATATATTTAAGTATCTGAACTGAGATCTCTTGATCTGTGAACTATGATTTTGTACGAAAGTAATATGACAAGATGAAATATCACTTTGTTATTTTTGTTTTATTGTTTTACTATTTTCTATGACTCAAAGATGAATGTTATGTCAATCTGCGACATGGATCTATGATGCGATGTTTCCTTGTTTAAAATGATGTTATCTTGTTGGATATCTTTGCACATCAATATGTTTACTATAGTTATGATTGAATGATGTGATCTGTTGAAGAATGATAATCAATGGTTATGTGAATTCACAAGTAAAATGATCTGTTAATGTTGTGCTACTGCTAAGTTGATGTCACATTTTCCTCTCCCATATTTTGTAGAAACTTGGTTCCATCAGATCTCCCTCAAACATCTCAGGTGAGACCTCATCCGCTCTACCGGTGTTTCTAGACAAGGTAAAACCTGTCTAGGTCAGTGCTTAGGGAGATTGCGGTGGTTTGGATGTCGATAGAGTGGGAACCCCTGTCGACTGGTTTTACTGGTTGGTTTTGTGTCAACAAATGGTTTTGTTGTCGAGACCTTGTTGCGACTAAGGAAAGGACATGTGGCATATGACGAGACCAAAAATTCAAGATTGGTTCGACCAGAAGCTGCGAGAATTTGTTGAGAAGAAAAATCAGAATTCTGGACTGATGACGATTAAGTGGTTGGAAAGATACATACACGACGGTCCACATGAGTATTTTTTCTATGAATTCCTGATCATCTTGTATGAGTGGTTGACACGATTTACCTATCGCGAGACATATTTCTAAGGAGGTGAGCCAATGTCCTAGACCCCTGAATTGATCCAGGAATTACAGGAAACCAACAATAGAGCATCATGTGTTGTTGAATTCTGGTTGGACAATATCTTGGAAGGTTATATCACCGATTTTGTGGTTGATACTACTAAGTCCTACAGTGAAGCAGAAAGGAAATTCTTCAAGGGACCAAGAGGTAGGTTCTTATTGTCTTTACAATTGTTAATTAAGTTGCTTTTCTGTGAAAAAGGCATACTGAAGATGCACCTCGAGTAGTAGAAATCTAGTGTGCGGGGGATGTGGATACCGCAAAGAAAGGGGGGAGACGAATGGAATGATACGGGGTAGATGGGTGCAAGTTACGACGAGATTGTAAGGGAAGCCGAGGAAGAAAGTGGTCTTACAAGAGGAGGAGCAAGGTTTCGACAAGGGAAGAGGTAGAGGATAGGGGTAGGTCCTCCTGCAATCGAAACATAAGACCATGAAGGAATACCACATGGGACAAAGTGACCCTATAGTGACGACGAGGACGATCAGACACAGACTATGCCTAGGGTAGAGGCAATATCAACCCCCAGCAACAACGTACCCACACCTCCATGCACTATGCCACATTCAAGAAGAAACAAAATCTCTAAATAGACTTGTCCGATGTGCCAGCAACATTCTAGTAGTATATTAGCATCTATAGGAAGAAGGCCTAGATGGTGGGTGACGAAACGAAGTTACCTTTCTTCCATGGGAACGAGACTGAGGATCCACGAAGATATTGTTCCTATGTGAGGAATTATGGAATGGCATACAAGTTGTAGATGATGATGTTAAGAATGGCTTATTAGCGACAACCCTTCGGGGTCGCGCACTAGATTGGTACAAGTTCTTATGGGGACTCCAGTGAAGAAACTAGTAGAAGTCAGGAGAGGACTTATTGAAGAATTCATAAAACCAAAATCTAAAGCGCAATACATTATGGAATTGAAGGAAATTAAGAAGTATCCCAATGAGATTGTTTGGGATTTTGATCAAAGATTAAAAACACTAATGGCAAGAGTCATTTTTTAGATGAGCGACATTTAACATAATAAATGGTTCATTGCAGCGTTGTTAACATATATCAGACTACAACTGATGTAGTAGAATATTAAGACACAGAGCGAGGCTCTGGTGATCGCCATGAAGTTGGAAGCTTCACCTGTTGGAGAAAATGTAGTTGGTATGAACAAAATTCAGATGTAGTTGGAGAACTTAACACTCTAGTTTCAAGACATTAAGAAGGAAAAGGAACAATGCGAGGATATATGGTTCCCTCGATGTCATGCAAACGGACATACCAAGGATACTTTCCTAGATTTCTGAAACTACTTATTGTTAGGGACATCGAACCTGTTTAGTTGCAGAAGTGTACCATGGTGCCGCATTTGTCAAGTATATGGGAATAAACATGAGGAGTGCGGGTACATGCAGAAGATGGTGACAAAACTGACAAACCTATACTGCACATTTTTTCGATCTGTCAGGCATGAAGGTAAATATTGTTGTGCATATGAACTACTCCAGGAGAGAACATATGACTCCTATTATGTGAAGGGAGAGGATCATCGGGTGATGCAAATGTTGTAGCCGCAGGTGGTGCAACCACCACCTCAACCAAAGTATGTACCACCACCGTAGATGGAGTTTATACCGCAACAATAGTTTGCACCACAGCCGTAGTATAATCATATGCAGATGGATCTGCAGCAGCCACAGTACATTAAGTTAGTGCAGTATGTCCAACAATAGTCGAATCCCCCGCAGTAGAAAATTTCTCAACTTCAGTACTAGCGACAAGGAGAATTCCGTGGAGGATTCCGAGGATGAGGAGGAGGCTTTGGTTGAGGAGGAGGATGAGGTCGCGGACCTGTCTAATGTTATCATTGTGGTGTGCTAGGGAATTATCAGAGAGTTTTCCCACAATTGTAGTGTTCATGTATGTATTGCACCATGATTGATCAAATAGTTGAGAACTGTCCACAACTGATCACAAGGTGGCAAGCTGAAAATGTTCTGCAATTGCAGAATCAAACCGAATTGCAAAACCTGAATCAGTTGAATCAGAATCAGTTGCAGACCCAGAATCAAGTACAAAACCAGTTGTAGAGTCAGAATCAGAACCAAATTCCTGTTCATAACCAATTCCACTTCAAAACCAAAATACAAATCAGAATGTGAAACAACCTGTGAATCCACCGTTGAACTAGAATCAAGGACCAACGGTTGTGATGATCTCAGCGGAGCCCAAAACGCATGATGTTGATGTCCCTGTCATCACTTGTGGAGGTGAGACAACTAGAGAAGATAGTCCGACTCCACAATTTTGGTTAGCCAGAAAGAAGAAAGTCCAATTTGATGTCAACATGGAGAAAGACACATTCTTTGAAGCACGGGACGAAATGCGCAGAAATTCAATTAAGTTACATATTTATGAAATGCCCACTGCTTTTGATTCCACTTTGGAGGCAGGACCATCGCGCAACATGGTACTCTGCAGAACTTCCTTGAGATTTTCTTGTCGTTGGCAAGAGATCCTAATGATGTTGCTGAGAATGAGAATCTATTGCATTGATCGGCTAAGGGACAAAATGATTCTGCGGTGAATTCTTTGCATAAGAAAAAGACGAGGAAAGAAATGGGCATGAACATACAGATTGGGGACTATGAGGTAGATTCATTCATCCTAGATCTAGGCTCAGATGTTAATATTCTGACAAGACAAACATGGAAAAATATGAGGAGCCCAACGTTGAGCTAGTCTCCTGTACAGCTGCGACTGGCCAACCAGGACAATGTAATGTCGATTGGGAGAGTTTCACACCTTGCTATGGAAGTTGAAGGCATGAAAACCTATGCCAATTTTGACATGATTGAATTTGTTGATGGTGGAGGCTCCTATCCTACATTGCTAGGGATCGAATGAGCCGAAAAAAATATGCCAGTAATCAATTTCAAGAAGTGTGTGATGACATTTGAGAATCAAGACATCCGAGTCATTGCTCCGATGGATCCAATTGAAGGGTGGAGATATATTGAGCCAGTGAAAGATGAAGTTGTCAGAGGATGGGATCATACATATAACATTTCAGAAGATTATGTACATCTTACTACTGATGGGGAACTCGGTTGGTGCAACACTAGCTCTGCATCTTCTGACTCTAATGATGCTTTAGAGAATTGGCAGAACCACTTGCATGAATTATCGCCATGGAAGTGTGGCCTGATTACACAGTCATTGTGTCATGTTGCGACTGAGAACATTGAGTTGCCAATTTATGAAGGATTGCCTGATTTATCTAAGTTTCTTGTTGAGTTCAAAGATAAGGTGTCAGAACCACATCGGTTGCTGGCATTGGAGGAAGCACTGAAAGATACCCCAACACGTTGGTGAGCGACCCATAAGAACTTGATCACTAGATGGTCGTAGTGTCAAAGGGTGATGATAGTTCTCTTTGGAGATGAAGAAGTATACCATGCTAGAATATATGATGGCAGTCTTGGTGATCATCTGATTGAGTGTCAAACCTTGTGGGAATCACGACCAAAGGATGAATGGGTCCATGCATTTGTCCACACATTGGATGAAATGTCGCGATCTTGGTATGTATGAGCAGAGTTACATAGAGAGATCACCACTTGGGAGGATTTGACAGTTCTCTTCACTCACACCTTCAGTTTTGTGGATGTCAATCCAGATGTTCATAATGCCCTGCAGCTTATCTACAATGTTATTCTGAAGGTAGTACCAGTCGCATATCCAGTGGATCTGCATGCGCATTGTCACATGCAGTCGATGATGGAATGTCATAATGTTTCAAGAGAGCCAGATGATGATGATCTACAAAGTATCAATATTCTAGAAAAAGAAGGGAGTGGGGATGTCACAGCACCATATGTACCAATGGATCCAATGAATTAGCCATTGAAGATAAGAAAGGTCAACATTGGGACAAAAGATAACCCAAAGTTTGCAAGTGTCAGATACTACTGGAATGAAGAAACGATGGCAAATATTATAGACTTGTCGCATGAATTCCAAGATTTGTTCCCGAAAAAGTTTTTTTGAGATGAAGGAGATACTGGGAGATTTAGTGGAGATGAAGATCCCATTGAAGCCAGATGCGAAACCAGTAAGGCAGAGACCCATTGCCTGAATCTGTGATACAAGAAGAGAGTAGAAGTTGAGCTTGACATGATGTTGGATGCTAGAATAATTGAGCTAGTTGAAGAATCATAATGGATCAGTCCGATGGAAGTCCAGGACAAAAATACGAGTGATGTTTGGATATGCATCAACCTGAGAAAAATGAATGATGCATGTATGCATGATCCATTTCTGACACCATTCACTGATGAAGTTCTAGAAGGAGTAGGTGGTCAGGAGATGTATTCATTCATGGATGGGTTTTCTGGCTATCACCAGATAAGGATCACAAAAGAAGATCGACATAAAACAACATTTGTTACCGGGTTGTTTTCAGCACATCGTGATGCCTTTTGGGTTGAAGAATGCCTGCAATATTTTTCTAGGTTGTTGTCACTGCATTCAAATATTTTATTTAGAAGTTCCTACAAGTCTATATGGATGACTGGACAGTTTATGGTTTGATCAGGGATCATCTAGAAAACCTACAACTGATGCTAGAGAGATGTCGACAACATCAGATTGCACTGAACTCAAAGAACTATATTTTTTGCACACCTTTTGGGATGTTGTTGGGTCATGTCATTTGTAAGCAAGTATTGTTGGTTGAACCTACAAATATTGTGTTGATCATGAGCTTACCACTGCCTACAAATGTGAAGATGCTTAGAGAAACATTGGGGCACACAGGGTATTATCACAAGTTCATACAAGGGTATGTTGCGATCACAGCACCCATGGAGAAATTATTGAAGAAAGATGCAACATTTGTATGGAGTCAAGAGTGTTAAGGAAATTTCAGCACACTGAAATCCAAGCTGGATTCCACACCAATATTGGTTTTCCCTAATTGGAACAAGGAGTTCCATGTCCATGTGGATGCATCGTCTGTTGCGCTGGGAATGGTACTTGCGTAACTGGGAGAAGGAGATCTAGATCACCCGATTGCTTTCTCTAGTCAGAAGTTGTCGTCTGTAGAGAAAATTTATATGACCACGGAGAGAGAATTTTTGGCAATGGTATATGCGTTATAGAAGTTAAGGAATTACCTATTAGGTGGTCATTTCAAGATGTTTATAGACCATTCTTCTTTGAAATACCTAGTCAATAAGCTTGTGTTGGAGGGGAGATATGCCGTTGGCTACTTCTCTTTCAGGAGTTTGATTTTGAGATAATTGTGAAGTCGAGTCACTTGAATGTTGGCCATGATCATTTATCCCGAATTGAGACAGGTGAAGAGTCAACAAACATTGAAGACGGATTTCCAGATGCGCAGTTGTTCAGAATTGACATGGTTGATGATTATTATGATCAAATCATTCATTTTTTGGCGACGGGAACCGCACTGGAGGACCTTACTACAAGTCAGAAGAAGGAGTTGGTGGTTAAGGCCTTGAATTTCCAGTTGATCGCTGGACAACTATATAAACTAGGACCATATGAGATTTTGCGGCGATGTGTCCTATCTCATGAACAAGGGAATATTTTTGTAGAGGCCCATGCAGGAGTTGCTAGTGGACATTATGGAAGACAAGATACTGTGAGGAAGGTCCTTCGCGTAGGGATTTGGTGGCCCACTCTTCATAGTGATGCAACAGACTATGGGAGGAGTTCTGATGTCTGTCAATGAACTAGAAAACCATCATGGAGGGATGAGATGTCGCTGATACCTCAAGTGACATTACAGCCAATTGATAAATGGGCGATGGACTTTGTGGGACCAATCAACCCACCTGGAAAGAGAACTGGTACGTGGTATATCATTACAACAACAGACTATTTGACAAGATGGGTAGAGGTCACACCGGTCATAGATTGCACCGCTATGACAGCGGCGAGGTTCTTATTTGAAAACATTGTGACACGGTTTGGATTTCCAATGATATTGATGAGCTACCAAGGGAGTCACTTCATCAATCGCACAGTAAGCGCGTTGACGGAGGAGCTACCGATACAGCATAAGAAGAGTACCCTATATCATCCACAAGAAAATGGGACAGTGGAAGCATTCAACAAAATATTGGAGCATGAGCTTATAAAGGTATGTAATGCAAATTGTGATGACTGGGACTTGAATATTCCAGCAGTCTTGTGGGCATATCGCACCACTTGAAAGATATTGATAGGACAAACACCATTCAAGTTGGTGTATGGGAAAGAGGAAGTCATGCCTATGGAGTACATTGTTTCGATTTTGTGAATTGCAGCAGCGACGAGCATGGATGATGAAGAACCACTAGAAGAATGATTAGACCAGTTAGTTCAGCTTGAGGAAGACCGCTTTGTTGCATATTTTCATTAGTGCATCAAGAAGGATCAACAGAAGGCTTGGCATGATCGCCATATAAAGAACAAACAGTTTCAGCAACGAGATTTGTTGTTTTTGTACAACAGCAAGTTCATGAAGCATCCAAGTAAGTTAAATATGCATTGGTTAGTTCCATATCTTGTTAATTCCATTACTTCAAGAGGTGCAATTCAATTGCAGTAGTTAGATGGAGCGATGTTGCCAAAGCTAGTGAATGGTAGCAGGTTGAAGCCCTATAGGATGGGCCCAGAATCATGTGATGCTTGAGGCACTGCGCAATGAAAAAAAAAAGTAGGTAGGATGATGGATGAAAGCATGGAAGACCAAAGGGAAGTGGATGTGCAAGAGTAGGAGTCAGTAGCGCAATTAGGAGGGCATGTTGCGATAGTTGCAGGGCTATGCACAGAGTCAAATCAGTAATAAATGAGGATAGTTAAATGTAGATAACCGATGGCGCTTGGTGAAGAGACGCACATTTATGGTTGATCCGACCATTGGATTGATAGTATCATCGACAAATTCGGGTCATTAATGACGGATTTGGTCATGATGGTTGCATTGATTTGGTAATGATGAGCATGGATTGACTTGATGCTATAAGAAGGGGCTTGACGCAATCCAAAGACACCATTGTGTATAGTTTGAGTGAATTGCATAATTGCAAAGTGAGTTGCCAAGTGAATCTGAGTGGATTAAGTGAGTTTCTAAGAACAGAGAGGGTGCGTGACTGTTAGTTCTTGCGGGGAATTGTTGCGGCATGTAGAGTGACCCAATCATAGTATATATTTCGAGTGAACAGGATTCACCTATTAGACTGGTAACCATAGTGGAAGAAATTTCCAGTATGTTAGAAGCCTAGCTCTTCGGTGTCGAAGAAGAAGCGAAAGGGTCAAAATCCTGGCTCTTCGGTGCCACAGAAGAGGCAAACCAGAACATCTACAAGGGCATGGGAGGAAACTGCACAAATTGTTCCATCGATCTAAGGTGTTGTGGAGTCAATAGCTCAAACATGGGTATCTGATAAGGACATCCCTGGGTATATACCTCCCAGTCAAGGCAATGCGCAGCCCAGGAAGCCCACCAAGAATCAAAAGTACCCACCAAGGATGGCATCAATACCACAAGGGATGGAATGCACTTTCGACATTGTGCCTACGTTGATGAGAATGAAGTATGAGGACTATGAATTTCTCACATTGGAGGATATTGCGAACAAACCATATGTGCCAATGGTAGGAGGAGGAGGCGGCCCGATCGAATGAATTTCGCATGATTTGGCTCGCGGGATGGAAAGAGATGGATTGTTAGGTTTGATCAACATGTCGCACTTGGGGTGGCCAAATGAAGTAAATGCATGTGTAAAGCAACTTTTGGCATGCTTCCATGGAGGATTCTTATGGTTGGATAAGCCGATCGAAGTCACAGTGGGGATGATTTGAGAAATAATAGGGCTTCCCAAGAATGGCCCAGACCCCTTGTAGTATTTCAAAGGAAAGGATAATGACAAGAAGCTTTCGGGGGCATTGAAGTAGCGTTATGCTTTAGAGCACGATGGGAGGTCTTACCGCATCGATGGTATGAATGACCGAGCAGTGTGCATTGGGGCAAGGATTTTGGCCAGCAAAGTGGTCAGGAAGAAAAACCTCGTCCAATGTAACTTGGGGGTGATTTCATGTGTTGAGTAGTGTGTGCAAGGCATACAAATGAACTAGTCAATATTTATCATGAACCATTTGGGGGAGGACGTAGTGGCATTGCAGGCGGGTGAGAGACCATTTACATACAGTTGGTTACTCATCTTGATTGCACTAGTGGCTTGGATGGATCCAGATGACTACCAAAGCATGGATGTAGAAGCGGTAAAACTATGTAAGGGTGCATGATATCAAAATCTATGGTGGGTAAAAGAACCTTAAAGATTGACGAATTGCACGATTCACTTTTGGATCTATTGGGAAGCGGTGCATGCGGCAACGATGAAAGTTCCAAGGTTATCTGAGGAAGTCGTGACAAAATATCAAAGGATTGCGCTGTTCCCAATCAGACCACATGCCATTCACATACAAGCTTGTCATGACCTGAACAAGCAATGGTTGTTGACGTTGTTATCTCCTAAATAAATTAATTTTCAATAGGTCAGACTCAAAGAATTTATTTTTTGTAGTAAGGAATTTTTCAGGGAACATTATGAAATTTTTGTTTGTGTTTAATAAATTTTGGAACACCTTGTACTCTATTTTTTCCATAAAAATCAAAGTTTAGATTTCAGTGGCTTAGGCGAACATCTCAGTTGTTCATTAGCCACCGAAAATCCCAGCTTTCGATGGCTTAAAAATAGAATTCAAGGATACCTTAGCCACCGAAAGCTCAAAAAGGGTAAAACGGTTGGCGCATCAATCACAATCACCAACCGTCAGCAAAAAGAGTGCCACTATCAAGCCATTAACTGCCAAAAAGACTGGACTTGCAATAAATCATGAGTTCGTAAGAGGGTTCATTATAAAACTGAAGTAACCTATCAAAACCCTAACACTCTCAGCCCTCTACCTATCCCATGTCTATGATCGAGCCACCATGAAGCATTAACTTCCAGTTAGAATGATTACGGCACTGGCTAGCTCATGGGTCTCATCAGAATTAACTGTCATCCTTCTCAAATCCCAATTTCCAGTCAACTCCCTCAAAATCAACACCCCCTTCTTAATTCATTCCACATTTCTTGCATGCATCCTCACTGAGCCAAGCCCCTGAAATCCAGCACTATAATTTCCTACTCCAGGGTTTGAATTTTCAATTTTGCAGGTACAGAAGAACAATCCAAGAGGAGGACCTACCCTGAGAAAGGAGCTAGGTGATATTGGATACCTTGAATCACACCCAGAGGTGTGTCAATTTTTCAAAGACTCGGGATGCTATAGGTTCTGCGAAAAGATTCATGGATCCCATCAGCAAGTGGCAGAAGCCTTTGCTCTCTCATTTGATGGCTCGAAAGCAATGATTGGCAGAGAGGAATTCCAAGTGGATAAGGCTCTGATAGCAGAAGTAACAGAGCTCCCAAGGACTGCAAAAGCTAGTTCAAAACCACATTAAAAAAGAATGTAGAATTCAGGTCTTACCTAAATCCTGAGCACAATAACATTGTCTAGAAGAAGAGCATTCCCACATCCTAGCTTGAGGAAAAATGGAAACACTTATTGAAGGAAATTCTAGTCTACATAACTTGTGAGGGCATGTATAACAGGGTAATGATATACCATTTCAAGTTAATGAACTAATTTACTAGAAGGAACCCCTTCAACTTACCTTTTTACCTATACAAAATCCTGGCTAAAATGGCCCATCAAGTTAAAGCCAAGCCCACCAAGATTGCAGGAAGGCTATCCCATCATGGCCTGATCATGTTAATTGTCCTAGAACTGCTGCAAAGAAGAAACATGGCCTGGACATATTTCTTGTTTTGGAATGAGTTTGAGACAGAATTATAGCCGGAGGACAAAAGGAAGTCTTCTTCAAAAAAATCATCCACTCCCAAAAGTGGCAAGAGGAATAGGAGGGCCATCTCTCCAATTGCAATGGATCAGGCTTCTCCAACTGCTAAGACCAAGAAGGAAAACAGGAACCTAGATTTTAGTGAAAAGGTAGAAGAGGTTAGAGCACCAGGAAAAAATATCCTCAACCTACCTTACTCTGATTCTGAGGATGAAGAGGAACATGAAACTAACTTGGCAGATCAATTTCAAATAGGGCAGGATGAGTTTCCATCACCTACACCAAAGGAGTATCATGGTGAACCAGTGGTAGAGGCTTCATCCAGCAAACCTAGATCCCAACAAATTAATCAACTGCTGAGGTAGGTGTATGAGCTAGAAATCTTGGAGAGGGAAATCAAAAGAACCAATGAGAGGTTAACCAAGAGGAATGCTAAATTATATGACTCTCTACAGGAGATAAAAATAAAGTATACCAAGCTGGAGGAGAGTAATCTTAGGTTAAGGAAAGAGAAAATTTGTTATACCAAAATCCTATCACCGTCATGTGATAAGACATTTGACATACCTAATTTCCCTGAATCCTAGCTTCTGGAGTGGAAACTCGTATCATTTGTCAATATTTTCATACAAATTTCCAGCATTGCACTTGACCCTTTATCCATGTGTGGTACCCTTGTTCGCACCACCCATACTCTGTTTCCCACAAGCGCTTATGGCCCTTGGTCCATAAGCGGTTATTACCAGAACCACTCTGTCACTAAAGGAGAAACACAGTACCCTGGGTAAAAAAGGAAAAAGAGAAGCTTCTCGAGGCTTCTAGATGATAAGCCTCAAGATATCCCTTATCCCTACTGTTGTGGGTCTTTTGAGCTTGAGATCCCCCATCCTAGGATCTTGGAGGCCACCTCACCCACAAATCTCTCAACCTACCCTATCCATCTAGCCTTATAAATAAGAGCTCATAGCCATGGTTGAGGGGAGAACATTGAAGGTATTGTTATGCTGTTGGATTGATTCTTGGCCCAAGATCATTTGGAGAGAGCATAGAGAGCTAGAGTTGGAGATTTTGGGGATGAAGAGCTGGTTTCATGGAAATGCATGTCAACACTAAGGCTTGGTTGTAAACTTCTTCATATTTCTAATGCAAGTTGATTTGTGTCCCACATATGATGTTGTTGTTGTGATTTCACATATATATGTTGCTAGATTCCTTAGTCACTAGCATAGATTAGTAGATCATATTCTGGTTGCTTTGATTCATTTCATGTTGAGCTTTTTTGCAGGTACATAGGTGAACTATCAAAGCCTTGTATTCCAGATATCTACAGCATCTAGGGAGAGTCTTCAACCTCTGTCCTATATTTGTTCTAGATCTCAACCATTCAGACCAGTGGAACACCTTGCTGTCCGTAGGAGGTAAAATATTCCAGCTAACAAATCTGGTGACTCTGCTGGGGAGCATGGTTATTCAATTTTTCTGATCTTCCTCAATCTGCAACTCTTGTCCGAATCCAGGCTCCATTTTCTTCAACTCTTTTCAATCAGATCTACTTTCTGATTTGTATTATTTGGCTTTGAATTTTCCAGATCTGTTTAGATCTAAGTCATTTCGGTCTTTTATGCTTTGTTTCCATACTCAATTCAACAGTATTTTCCTTGATCTAGCATTTTTCTGACTTGATCTGTCGTTCTCTTTGTGTTTTGGATTTTTACAGGGAGCCGCACATGTTCTGTTGGCGAGGAGCGGTGCCACCACCTGAGTCTATTTAGCCATACGCGGTGCCACCACCTAAATCCAGTGAGTAAGAAGCGGTTCTGCCTCAAAACCGCCTGTCAACAGCTTCATCTATGCGGTTCCAGGTAGGCCCTGTTCCAGACTTTGTTCTTTTATTTTTGTGTTTTTGGCTTACTTTTTGATGAAAATGAAGTGTACTTTTGAAAAAAAAATGCTCCCTCATGGTCGGGAGGGGCCATGAATTGTGTATTCTGTAGTGGCTTTGATTGTTGTATTATTTCTACATTCAAAGATAGTTTAAGTTTCTTGCATTGTATTTTGCATTATTTTCATCACTTGAAACCTCTTTCTCTTTTCTGTAGATATTATTCATTGGAATTGGAAAATATACATTTCATTTTCATGAGTAGGTTTTGGTTTGTTGTGGACTTGGAATGCATGAGTGATCCATGTTGTTTTGAGTCTTTCTTTGCTTGGGGTTATTCTTGTTTCCTTTTGCATACTGATTTTTTCAGTGCTTGGTAGGAAAGATTGGGTCTTCGTTTCCTTGTCTGTTTCAAAGAGAATTTTTAGTTTTCACTCTTTTTCTTTACTTGCAAGCTTGTTGAACGATTTTCTTCTTGTTTTGTGCATGATTGTTTGAAATTCTAGATCTTACTTTCATCAAGAAGAGATATCTGTTTTCAGCTTTGTGTGCATTAGAGTTAGATTTGTTTGGAAACGTTAGTGAAATCATCTTTCCATTGAGTTTTTATACATCTTTTTCAAGCATGAAAAGATAGGAAACTTTTTTATTTATGTTATATGTTCTCTAGATATCTTTCTTATTTACTTTAAATATTGTTTGGGGTGCATTGATATTTCACTTTTCGTTTGAAAATATAGAATTGCATTTGCATTTGGGTGCGCATTTTTGGGAAGAAAAGTAAATCTCTCTCCCTCTCTTAGGTAGAATTTCATTGAAGAGGAAAACTTGCATTATCATATAGATCAGTCTGCATATTCTTTAAATTCAAGTTTTCACTCCATGGTTCCACCTAAACGCACAAGATAAAATTAACGGTAGTACTAGGTTAAAACTTTTAGCAATTTGAGTGATAAGTTAGAGACGTGTTCAGGCATCGTTAAGCATAGGAGCTGTCATTATTTGTCAACATTACATCCCGAGACTCGCGCGGTTCTTCCACGTACCGTCGGTTCATCGAACAGCCTTTCACGTACCCTTGAGGTATATAGAAAGGTACTTCACATACTCGATTGTATATCGGAAGGCCCCTTGTGTACGGTTATGCATTAGACAGCACTGCTACTGATTCGAGCTCCCATGTACCTTGCGTATATCTGGAGACCCTTTTAGGAATCCTCAAACCATCTGAGTTATCCTTTTCACCTGTCCTGTGAGATTCCTGACTCTTATCCACTCCTTTCACATGTTTGCTTATTTCTTTTAGTTTGAGCAGTACTTTCTTGTGCGTGGTAGTTAGGGGGTTATTAGAGAGTTTATAGATGGCATCCTCATCTAGGACTACCACTCAAGAGGTCCCTTTCCAAGGTGTACCTTTTGTATTCCCTCCAAATGAAGGTAATGGTCCTCCCTTTATTGCCACTCTAAATCTTCCTAGATTAACTATAGGATTACCGGTCTTGCTGTTTAAGCTGGTAATTTTGATTACACCTAATGTCTCAAATGTCACCTCTCCTCCAGGAGAGGATCGACCTCAACCTAATCCTGCTCCTTCTTCGCTGGTTGTGGCTTCAGCTCTTTCTTCTTCTTCGCTTGACCAAAGCTCTATGGTTAGTAGTCATGTGGATAAGAAGAAGAAGAAAGGGAAGGGTAAAAAGAAGAAGGATAAGAAAGAGAAAAAGTAGCAACCATCTACTCTTGATGGTGCCCATTCTAAGAGAACACCCGAAAAACCCAAGTTCCCTTGTAAACTTTGCAAGGGGGGCCACCTTCTTAAGGAGTGTTCTATCCTCTCCTGTGTACAAGAAGAGTGGTCTAAAAGATCCAAACCATCTGTGTCATCAACCTCTGATCATCATGTTGACGATACTCCCTCAACCAGTGACCCATTAGTAACAGGTCGCAAGGGTAAAGTCTTGTATCCTTGTTTGATATGCAAGGCTATGCATCGTACTTTTCTTTGTCCAAGCATGGATGAAGCTTCGCGTTGGTTGGAAAATATTACTGATCATCAACAGGTGATTCCAACAAGTGATAGTAAGTTATCCCTCGATCCCCCATTGGTTGACCAAGTGGTCGATTCGGATTCATCTATGGTTGATCCCACTCTTCCTTTGGAGAGTGAAGTTAAGGTGGTCGAGTTAGTGTCATTTCCACCTGATCCCGCTCTTTCATCAGAGAGTGTTAAGACTGAAGTAGTCTCTTTGACCAAATATTCATCTTGTTCTTCTCTTCCAATACAGAAAAAACCAAAACCTGCCGAAGTTTTTATGCTTCATTCTGATTGTTCTCGACAAGAGGAAATTTTGTCCGTTTCAACAGAACCCTCTCTGAGTAGTGAGGTTATTTCCTTTGACTGGAGTAACCTAACAAAGTCTCATCTTCATTTGAGTGTTCCTTTCCAGATAGTTGTGAATGTTACTGCTAGGTAGATACTTTGCACTATTGTTGACGAAGGGGCTTCTGTTAGTATTCTATCCTCAATTGCTTGGAAAGCTTTAGGTTCTCCTCGGCTTGTGCCAGCCACCAATCAGATACTGGCTTTTAATCGAATGCCTACTACACCTTTAGGGATCCTTCCTCTTTTTCCTATTACATTAGGAGGGAAAATTGTTTGTATTGATGTTATGGTGGTCCAAGGTCCTTTAGATTTCAATCTGCTCCTTGGACGTGATTATGTTTATGCCATGAAAGTCGTAGTGTCCACGCTCTTTAGAGCTATGCATTTTCCCCATGATGGGAAGATTCTGACCATTGATCAGCTTTCCTTTGTTACACCTGACCATCGCATTAGGGCCTAGTAATCAGACTACCCTGAATGTGCCGCATGTTTTTGTGGTTCCTTCCCCTTCTTCTAGTTAGATTCTTCCCATCATAGGCAAAATGGGGGCTATGGCTCTAGTCTATGGACATCCTAATGGAGCTAAGCCGCTAGCTTTTATAATGGGGGCAACCTACCAACCTCTAGATATCATGTTGGGTAGAGCATAGTTTACCCTGTGGTTTCAAGCTCGTTAAAAAATAAAACCACTCCTTAAGCATAGTTTATGCTTTTGGTTTCAAGCTTGCATAAAAATGAAACCATGTCTAGAGTATAGTTTACTTGTTGTTTCAAACTCGTTAAAAAATAAAACCATTCCTTAAGCATAGTTTACGCTTTTGGTTTCAAGCTTGTATAAAAATGAAACCATGTCTAGAGCATAGTTTACTTTTGGTTTCAAGCTCATTAAAAAATAAAACCACTCCTTAAGCATAGTTTACACTTTTGGTTTCAATCTTGCATAAAAATGAAACCATGTCTAGAGCATAGTTTACCCTGTGGTTTCAAGCTCGTTAAAAAATAAAACCACTCCTTAAGCATAGTTTATGCTTTTGGTTTCAAGCTTGCATAAAAATGAAACCATGTTTTGAGCATAGTTCCCATTCTATGTCAAGATCGTTAAAAAATGAAATAGATCTCCTCAAGCATAGTTTACCTTTTGGTTTCAAGCTTGCATAAAAATGAAACCATGTTCTGAGAAAAGTTCCCATTCTATGTCAAGCTCGTTAAAAAATGAAATAGCACCTGACCATCATGTCAGTTTTTCTCGAGCAAAGTTCCTATTCTATGTCAAGCTCGTTAAAAAATGAAATGGATCTCCTCAAGCATAGTTTACCTTTTGGTTTCAAGCTTGCATAAAAATGAAATCATTCCTGAGCATAGTTCATTTTCTATTTCAAGCTCGTTAAAAAAATGAAGTAGATTTCCTTAAGCATAGTTTACCTTTTGGTTTCAAGCTTGCATAAAAATGAAACCATGTTCCAAGCATAGTTACCTTCTGTTTCAAGCTTGTGTAAAAATGAAACAAATCCCCTTCCCTTGATTCGAGTCTTCACTTTAGTGTTAGAACATGAACCTTCGCCTTCCCAATTCTCATTCTTCCTACCTCCCTTGTGAACATTTTCACATTGGTAACCAGGTTTTTAGTTTGGGTATGGAAGAAGAATCGACATTAAATGAAATGAAGCTTGGGGGCATGTCGAGCTGCTAGCAACCATGCTAGGGGTAGGCTTCGCTAGCAATCATGCTGGGGGAAAGATTCCAACCTCTGTATACCATGTTAATGGGATTTTTCAAGCATAGTTTACCCACTGGTTTCAAGCTTGTGTAAAAATGAAACCAATCCCTAAGCATTCTTTCAACTAATCTTCGAGCTCTTTAAAAATAGTAAGATGGTGTTGAGCTTACTTTTCATTTTGCATGCTCTGGTTAAAACATGAAAAGTGGTTTGCGCTTAGTTTATTACTTTTTCATGCTCTGGATTCAAACATGAAAAAGGTTAATGGAGTTCTCTTTTCACCTCTTTTTCAGGCTCCTTAAACATGAAAAAGTCATCAAGTCCATTTCCTATTCTTTCCAGGCTCGTAAAACATTACGTTGCATAAAGGAACCTCATGGAGTTATCTTTAAACCCTTTTTAGACTCCTTAAATACAAAAATATTGTCGAGCGATCTTATCTTCTTCATGCTCATTAAAGTATTTGAAGAGTCGTCCGTCCAATGGTAGGTTATCTCTTTCTCGATTCAGATAGGACTATTTACGAGAAAGGAACACTCCAACCAATCATGACTAGAAGAGTTCTCTAAGGTATGATTTTACACTTTTTCGAGCCTTAGAGACTAAATCATATGAAAAAGGACCCCCATGGAGTTTTCTTCTGTATTCGTCTAGACTCTCTAAACATAAATGATACCAAGTTTTCTTTCAGTGGACTTGTTAAATTAAACATTGAGAGACCCATTTTGGGAATGAACGCCTCCTCTCTCAGGTTCATAAAACATATGAGTATGGACTTATATTTTGACAAGCTATACCGAGTGTTTGTTACCCTCTTTGAACTCATAAAACTAAAAAGAGGCGCTCATCGATCATGATGGGGGAAATGGGAAGGGAATCATCTTGCAAATAATGGCAGTTGTTTATCATTACCTTTGAACATGGCACTTGTCTGCACAATCATGTCATTCAATTGGGTATTCAGCTGATCTCCGTGGCGATCCACTTTCATGAGTAATGTCACTCCTTTGAGTCTTTCAAAAGAATGCATTGTCCACTGTCGCATTGTGTTAATATCCCGTCTAGTCATGCTGCCAAGTCTTTTGTCGCGTCGCCCGATGTTCAAAGGGGATCTAAAGAAGTGTCACCTCTGCAGTCCACATAGTCTTTGTGTTAGTATCTTTGAGTCATTCATATGGTTACTATATGCACATCATTCCAAAACTATGTTCCGAGTTTTGTGTTTTCAATGTGGGACTCATCATGGCCCTCCTTCGATGAGAATTTTTTCGTCGACATCAGCTAATCATCCGGGAAATAGTCTTAGAAACAATGATTGGTACCTTCAGATATGTATGCCTTAATGACAGACTCTCTCACTCTTGACATAGGTTCACATCATTGACCTTTGATCAATAGAATCGACTGGGTGTTCGACATCAAGACATCTATTCACACTCAGTAGATTGTACTAGAGTACCTTGGGAATCATTGACATTAATGGTGATCTCCCTCACACTTGTTAACAGTTCACATCATTGGCTGGTAATCAAGTGGTTTCTACCATGTTTGACTTTAGATCATTGTAATCACATGGATAGAATCGTACTTTGTGGAAGACGAGACGAAGAACCTAGGCATTTGTTTAAAAGTTCTCATTGCTTTTTCCCTAGGTTGCCATGGAGTTTTGTATATCTAGCATGGATCCACATTTGTATGGTCATGGCTATGCTCAAATTTTCATCTGTATGACATAGATCTACGTTGTATGTCTGGTAGCTATGTCCAAGTTTGAGTCCTCTATCACATGGATCTACGTTGTATTCTAGTAGCCATGCTTGTTTATTCCACTCATAGATATGCCTTGTATTGGTCTGCAACTATGAGTTTGGTTACTTGTGTCTATGAGTCAACATACTGATGTATTGCAGATGCCTACTTGACGACTTGCTCCGATCGAGCTGACATTTCACCTCATGGAAACTACTTGTTCTCTCAAAGCTCTCGTTTATCTTATCCCTCTAAGACTCATGCTTTGGCAGGCATCCTGTTATACCAAAATCTTGTCACCGTCATGTGATAAGACATTTGACATACCTACTTGCCCTGAATCCCAGCTTCTGGAGTGGAAAATCATATCATTTGTCAATATTTTCATACAAATTCCCAGCACTGCACTTGACCCTTTATCCATGCGCAGTACCCTTGTTCGCACTTCCCATACTCTATTTCCCACAAGCGGTGCCACCGCTTATGGCCCTTGGTCCATAAGCGGTTATTACCAGAACCGCTCTGCCACTAAAGGAGAAAAGCGGTACCCTGGGTAAAAAAGGAAAAAGAGAAGCTTCTCGAGGCTTCTAGATGATAAGCCTCAAGATATCCCTTATCCCTACTGTTGTGGGTCTATTGAGCTTGAGATCCCCCATCCTAGGATCTTGGAGGCCACCTCACCCACAAATCTCTCAACCTACCCTATCCATCTAGCCTTATAAATAAGAGCTCATAGCCATGGTTGAGGGGAGAAAATTGAAGGTATTGTTATGCTGTTGGATTGATTCTTGGCCCAAGATCATTTGGAGAGAGCATAGAGAGCTAGAGTCGAAGCTTTTGGGGATGAAGAGCTGGTTTCATGGAGATGCATGTCAACACTAAGGCTTGGTTGTAAACTTCTTCATATTTCTAATGCAAGTTGATTTACATCCCACATATGATGTTGTTGTTGTGATTTCGCATATATATGTTGCTAGATTCCTTAGTCACTGGCATATATTAGTAGATCATATTCTGGTTTCTTTGATTCGTTTCGTGTTGATCTTTTTTGCAGGTACACAGGTGAACTGTCAAAGCCTTGTATTCCAGATATCTACAACGTCTAGGGAGAGTCTTCAACCTCTATCCACTATTTGTTCTATATCTAAACCATTCAGACCAGTGGAACACCTTGTTGTCTGCAGGAGGTGAAATATTCTGGCTAACAAAATTAGGCTCTGCAAGAAAATCAACCTGTCCAAATTGCAAAAAGAGAATTCTAGCCCTTAGTCTCAAGCTCACCAGAAGCTAGAAACCCTAGCAGAAGTAGCAATGAGCCTTTTGGGCCTAGAGGCATCTTGTGATGTTGTTTCCATCCCAAACCCTAGGTAGGCTGTAGAGACACCCAAGGGTCAGCACTGAAGCCTTAAAAATTCAGGGTAAAGTGTGATGGCAATTTTGATTAAAATTTTAAAACAGACTTTGCAGTGGCTTAGGCAAACACCGCAGTTGTTCATTAGCCACCAAAAACATAGCTTTCGGAAGCTTACAGGCCCAGCATTTTGCTTCCTTAGCCACCAAAAGCACAGAACAGTGCCAAAAAGCATGTTTTCACACATAACCAACTTTTGTTGATCCAAACATTTCATGGAGGATTTATAAGGTTGGAAAATAATTCAAGGCATCAGTTTTTGGCTCTATTTCAGTTTTGAAGGTGCCAACGAGGTGAATTAGGTCACATATCTTACCTACTCTACCAAAGGGTGACTTTTCTGCCAAATAGAAAGTCTGAGTTCTACTTCAGTGTCTACTACAGCTATTAAGGAGTTCGAGGAGTAGGAAGATTTTGGAGTTAGGTAGATTGGAAATCAAAGATAGGATCTTGACCTATTTTTAGAAAATAGTTATGACTGTCTATTTTTAGTAAATTCGATCCAATTTTTCAGGATCTGAAATAAATTTTGTAATGGCTATAAAGCCTGTGACTAATGTAGAAGAGAGGTTCAACTTCAAAGACTTTTTAGACACTTATTGTATTCAAGCTTCTCATGTGCTTTGTCATCTAATACAAGTTCTTTTGCCATTACATGTTTACTTTCATCTTCTTTATTTTTTGTACTTGTTCTTGGATGTTTCATTCATGTTTATTCTATTTACTTAATGCAAGATAGTTGTCATCCTATCTATGTGTGGCTTATTGGAATTACAAGTATCTTTTCCTTGTTATGATCAGCCATTCATATGTGAGTGCCTTTTGTTCGAATCTGCTAGCATAGTGAGTTCTTCATCTATTCACCTTTATTACAAACCCTCTGAACAATGATAGTTAGAAGCCTTGTCTATTTGATTGAGTATTATGCATGTCTTGAGTAAGTGAGGTCTTATTGGTCATATGACTTGATCCATAGAGTAAACCATTTAAAAATATTGAAGTTACCATGCATCTTCGAGCTACAACCTAGAAGAGTTTCCTGGAGAGCTAAAAAATGGCGTTGTTGCTGGGGAGAGGAGATTGAAGCTCTGCTTCCTTGGGGGATGACATATATCCTACTTTGATGATAGACCAAGTTGGGACATTGTTTGGGTTGTAATAATATATCTGGCGACTCCATTGGAATAAGGTGGCTTCGAGAAGATCAAGTACCAGAGCAAATCCTCAAAGGCCACCAGTAGCACATGTTTTAGATCCTGAAAAGATTATAAGGAGAGGAAGAGCTTCACAAAGGAAGGCTTCCAGATCTACAAGGGGAGATGCATCAAGTACTTCCAGAGGTATTTCTCCTATTGTATCAAATAGAAATCCCTTTAAATCTTCTTCTACTGAATCATCTAGTTCTCAGAAACTTATAAGTGAATCAGAAAATTTGAGGGTTGGGGAATATTCAAGCACCGTTGCTTATGTAGATACAATCCCTGGCGACTCCACTGAGGTAGATCTACCACCAATACTTTCTTATCTACCACCCACACCATCAACATCTCCTTCTACCCTTTCCATACCCACATCCAATATGGCTGCCCCTCTGACCAAGATGGAAAGGATCCTCGTTGCCATATATGCCCCTCTAAATTTGCCTAACCCCCTTTCTATTATGCCTACTGGAGATTATCTAAAATATATGCCTAAGTTTACTGGGGAGGGAGATTTCATAGCTGAGGATCATTTAGAGGCATTCTATAGTTATGCTGAGAATATAAACATTGAACAAGAGGATGTGTGGACTAGTGTTTTTGTGCAAAGTCTAGATGGTCAAGCTAGGAAATGGTTCAAAGAGTTACCTGTTGTATCAGTAGCTGGCATTGAAGCTCTAGATGACATATTTTTGAAACATTGGGGAGAAAGAAGAGACCACCTTTACTATATCATAGAATTTAGCAATTTGAGGAGAGAGAATGGTGGGTCTATTTTAAATTTCACAAAAAGATTTAACAAAATGTTCATCAAGATCCCTGCTGAGATCAAACCTATAGACACTTCAGCCAAAATCACTTATGCAAATGCTTTTGATTATAAGTTATGTCTTCTTCTCCAAGAAAGAAGATCTGCTTCTTTATCACTCATGCAAGATGTTGCTCTTGAAGTTGATTCTAATATTGTTGCATCTCAGAAAATTAAGGGAAAAGTGGACAGGAGGAAGCAATCTTCATATCCCTTAGGTCCTTCTCAATCAAAGAACAAAATGGAAAAAATGACCAAGATGTTGGATAGCTTGATAGCTGAGATGTTTAAACTTAAGGATCGAGGTCAACTACCTGTAAGGGGTAAAGGGTTAAATGACTTTGCTCCCATAAACCCTAATATGTTCCCTTATAGAAGAAATAACCCACAGGCTCAGATCCTTCAAAGGCATAGGAATCCAGCTGAGGAACAAAGAATCAGAGATCCTTTCCAAAATGTGGTGTTAGAAGAAGAAGAAGAGTTTGCTCAGGGAGAAGGAGAAGCAGAAGAAAATATCAACTGCATGGAAGATGAAGCCAACCTCTCTTTCTTGACACAATCAGATTATGAGGAATCCCTCATCAATGAGAATATCACTGAAGAATCCTTGTATCAAGAAGATGATCAATGAGGTTATAATTTGAGGTCCAATATTGTTGGTCCCGGAAAGAAGAGTCTTGTCCCTACAAAGCAGCCTACTCCTCTTGCTAAAAGGATTGATGCTCCTACAAAGAAGATGGTTTCTCCCCAAAGCAATAGAAAAATCCATTGCAACCATTAGCCCATGATCCTATCCAGCTCAAAGCTCCATCACAAGAGGTAATAATCTTTGACAGGCTATCCTATTCTTTCAATCTTGAATCAGAAATTCAGAAACTAAAAATCCCTTTTCCCTTGATAGAGCTTATGAAGAACGACTCCTTTAAGTCATCTATAATGAAATATATTCAACCAAGGACACCCGTAGATACTAACTTTGTGAACCTGCGAGATGATAATCCCATAGTAACCCTAGGCCCTATGGTTGAAGAACTAGATGAGTCTTGTCCACCCTTCTATATATCCTTGAACATCCATGACAAGATCCTCCATAATTGTTTGCTTGACTTGAGAGCATCCCACAATCTTATGCCAAAGGAAGTGATGGATGAGCTTGGGCTCAACATCACAAAACCCTACCATGATCTTTTCTCTTTTGACTCTAAAAAATTCAAATTCCTAGGGCTCATAAAATACCTTGTCATACACCTCTCTTAGCTGCCTTCAAAAAGCATAGTGATGGATATAGTAGTGGCTGATATCCCACCCAAGTTTGGCCTCCTATTGTCTCGTTCATGGAGTAAAAGGCTAGGTGGTACCCTAGAGATGGATCTTACCTATGTTACAATCCCAATGTTTGGAGGGGAAACCAAGAGACTTTACAGAGAAAATCAGTTTACCTACATCATCAGTAATGCAAACAATTCTATAAATCATGTCATCTATGTAGTAGACACAGACCTTGGGGAATGTATCCTTTAAATAGATGATTCTCAGCCAATACCTATGCAGCTCACATAGCCTATCTATCAGCAACCTGAGGAAGTAACCACCTCTGTCTGGAGCATGTTTTTTTATGGGGACGGTACTCAAGCCTCAATAGGTGCAAGTGTGGTTTTGATTTCTCCTTTAAAGGATACTATTCATTTGTCTTACAAACTTGATTTCAAAACTAATAACAATATAGTAGAGTATGAGGCTTTGTTGTTAGGATTAAATGCTGCTAAGGAGATGGGAATCATGTGCCTGAAGATATTTGGAGATGCAGATCTCATCATATAGCGGGTGAACAGTACTTTTCAAGCAAAGACTGTCAGGTTGAAGGCATACAGTGATGAGGTATGGAAACTCACCGACTCTTTCATGTTTTTTGATATCTTCTATATACCTAGAGCTATGAACCAGTTAGCTAACTCCCTGGCTGTCTCAGCCAGTATGTTCATCCCCCCTATGCCCCCTAAATTGAATTATGAAATCCAAGTCAAGTACAGTCCACCTCTACCTAATAATATTTAATTTTGGAAAGTCTTTGAGAATGATGATGAACTTAGTAAATTTCTCCGAGTTGTTGATGAATTTTTGGATATACATATTGACCAAGAAAATATAAATGTCGAGGAATCCCAGAGGCCTAAACTGAAAGAGAAATTGGGTAACCAAAATATTGTCCAGTTTCCAACCAATCATATACCTCGGGGTCTAGTACCTCTTGAAGAGCTCTTTGACAATAATTATGTCCCCTTCAAACCTATGAAAAAGGAGAAAGACTCCGCTGTCCATGAGCACAATATAGGTAGCAAAGATCATCCAAAATTCATAATTTTGTCCTCTGAGTTGACTGCTGATCAGAAGTTAGAACTTTGTAGTCTTATGAAAGAGTTTGCTGATGTATATGCTTGGGAATACAGTGATTTGTAAACCTATGACACAAATATCATCCAACATAGGATTTCCCTGGAAAAGGACACCATTTCAAACAAAAGCTAAGACCTATCAGTCCCCTCCTACTGCCTGTGATTGAGAAAGAGATCAGAAAGCTCCTTAATGCTAAAATCATAATCCCACTGAGATATTCTAAATGGATTGCAAACTTAGTGATAGTGAGGAAGAAAAATGGGGAGATCAGGTTATGCGTTGATTTCATAAACCTAAAAAAATTCTCTAAGAAAGACAATTATCCCTTACCCAACATGGAGCATCTGCTGCAAAGAGTCTCAAGAGCTAGTGTCATGTCATTCCTAGATGGCTTCTCTGGTTGCAATCAAGTTTCTGTACACCCTGATGATCAAGAGAAAACTGCATTTACCACTCCTTGGGTTACTTTCATGTATGCCAAGATGCCATTTGGGCTAATGAACGTTGGGGCCACCTTTCAGAGGGCCATGGACATAGCCTTCGTGGGGTTAAAGGACAAGTTTGTTCTCATCTACCTTGATGACCTCACTATCTACTCAAACAACTATGAAGAGCATTTGCAGCACTTCAAGATGGTTTTTCTGAAATGTAGATAGTTTGTTATATCTCTGAACCCAAAAAAGTCTCAATTTTCTCTCACAGAGGGCAAACTCCTAGGTCACATAGTTTCAGCAGAAGGTGTGAAGATTGATCCTGTTCAGGTTGAAGAAATCCAAAAGTTGTCCATACCTAGGTAAAAAAAGGATATTCAATCTTTCCTTGGCAAGATAAATTTTGTTAGGAGGTTTATCCCAAACTTTTCTGAATTAGTAAAACATATAACCTCTATGTTGAGGAAGGAGGCTGAAATCAAACGGACAGAACATGCAAGAAACACTTTTGAAGCCATCAAGAAGGCTATCATGGAAGCTCCCACTCTAATTAGTCCAAACTAAACCAAGGGCTTATACATCTTCTCCTTTTCTTCCTATGACACAGTGGCATCAGTTTTGTTACAAAAATATGATGAAGGTCTTGATCACCCCATTGCTTTCTTCAACAAAATATTGAGGGATGCTGAATTGAAGTATGATCCTATCGAAAAATAGGCTTATGCTCTCATCAAGTCATTGAAATATTTTAGGGTATATTTTCTACACTCAAAGGTCATTGTGTATGTCCCTTCATCTTCTATGAAGGATGTCTTAACCCAGCCTAACATTGATGGCAAGAGAGCCAAATGGATTGCAAAGTTGATTGAGTTTGACATAGAGGTGAATCCCACCAAGCTGGTAAAAGGAAAAGGCCTAGCTAAGCTTATGGCTGAAGAAAATTATGATCTACTAGGCATGAATCTCATTGGTGTAAGTTCAACAAACTTGTATATAGTGGTAGCAACATAGGTAGCAGCAGAGGAGCACCATGACAACCAGCAGGTGGCTGATAACTTGTCTTCATGTGAGTGGTAATCGGGTATTATTCATATTTTGCAGAATTTAGAAGTTCCCCCTGAGCTTAGCATGACTCAAGCACGGGATCTTAAGCTTAATTCTATCAAATTTTGCATAATTAAAAATTTGTTGTATTGGAAATGTCCCTCTGGTATTTTGCTAAGATGTTTAGATAAAGAAGAGTCAATTCAAGTCATGCATCAATTTCATTCAAGCACATGTGGAGGCCATCATTACTGGAAGACTACAACCCACAAGATTCTAAGGGCTGGGTACTATTGGCCTGTTCTTTTTTCTGGTGTGTGTACCTTCGTGAAATCTTATGACAAATACCAAAGATTCATAGGAAAGCAGCAACTCAGATCTTTGCCCCTTAGACCTATTGTAGTGAATGGCCCTTTCCAGCAGTGGGGTCTTGATTTCATAGGTGATATTAATCCTTCATCAAGTGGTCAGCACAAGTGGATCCTAGTAGCCACTGATTAGTTCACCAAGTGGATAGAGGCAGTCCCCATAAGGAATGCCACTCACCAAGTCATCATGAAGTTTCTATATGAAAACATCTTTGTCATATTTGGCTGCCCAGAAAGGCTAGTGACTGATAATGCACTAGATTTTAAATCCGGTGCCTTGGTTAACATGTGTGAGTCAATGGGTATTCAATTGGTGCATTCTACTTCCTACTACCCTCAAGGCAATGGCCTTGCTGAGTCATCCAATAAGAGCCTAGTTAGAATCATCAGAAAACTATTGGAGAAGAATCAGAAGAGCTGGGATTCTAAGGTAAAATTTTCTCTTTGGGCTGACAGAGTGACCAATAAAAAATCCATAGGGACTTCTCCTTTTAAGTTGGTTAATGGTACTGATGCTATTTTCCCCATCCAGCTATTCCTACCAGTAGCAAAGGTCTTTCAGGAGGAACAGGATGAACCAAATGACATGGTAAGAATAATGTTGGATTTGGTTGAGCTACAGAAAGTCAGAGAACAGTTGGCGGAGAAGTCAGAAGCTCACCAAAAGAATATTAAAATTACTTTTGACAAGAAGGTAAAGGTGGACAATTTTCAGGTTGGAGACTAGGTTCTAAAATGGGATGTTGTTAGGCAGGACAAGGGAAAGCATGGTAAATTTGATTCTCTATGGATAGGACCTCTTGTGATAACTCAAGTACAATACAACAACACTTTCAAACTGCAAATCCTAGAATGTGAAGAGATGTTTGATGGCCCAATCAATGGGAAATTTCTGAAACTCTATTTCATCTAAGGCTTCAAAGCCTTATCATTGTAAAATATCATTNTTGTAAAATATCATTTTTTTTTTTTTTTTTTTTGCAAAATAACTCCATGCCCAATGGAATAGTAGAAGATAGGTTTAGTATTTATTTTTTAGGAAAGGCATTTGGTCTATGGTTCTTGGAACCTCACAAGGAGGTTTCCATCCCCGAGTAGGAGCCAGATGTTATCTCCTAAATAAATTAGTCTTCAATAGGTCAGACTCAGAGAATTTATTTTGTGTAGTAAGGAAGATTTTAGGGCACATTATGAAAGTTTTGTTTGTGTTTAATAAAGTTTGGAACACCTTGTACTCTTTTTTTTCCATAAAAATCAAAGTTTAGCTTTCAATGGCTTAGGCGAACATCTTAGTTGTTCATTAGCCACTGAAAAGCCCAGCTTTCGGTAGCTTAAAAATAGAATTCAAGGCTACCTTATCCACTGAAAGCTCAAAAAGGGTAAAACGGTTGGTGCATCCATCACAATCAGCAACCATTAGCAAAAAGAGCACCACCATCAAGCCATTAACCGCCAAAAAGAGTGGACCTACAATAAATCATGAGTTGGTAAGAGGGGTCTTTATAAAACTGAAGTGTCCTATTAAAACCCTAACCCTCTCGGCCCTCCACCTGTCCCATGTCTATGATCGAACCACCACAAAGCATTGGCTTCTAGTTAGAATGATTACGGCATTGGCTAGCTCATGGGTCTCATCATAATTAACTGTCACCCTGCTCAAATCCCAATTTCCAGTCAGCTCCCTCAAAATCAGCACACCCTCCTTAATTCATTCCACATTTCTTGCATGCGTCCTCACTGAGCCAAGCCCCTTGAAATCCAGCACTGTAATTGCCTTCTCTAGGGTTTGAATTTTCAATTTTGTAGGTACAGAAGAACAATCCATTAAATGAAGAAAGGAGGAGGACCTACCCTGAGAAAGGAGCTGGGTGATATTGGGTACCTTGAATCACACCCAGAGGTGTGTCATTTTTTCAAAGACTCGGGCTGCTATAGGTTCTATGAAAAGAATCAGGGATCCCATCAGCAAATGGCAGAAGTCTTTGCTCTCTCCTTTGATGGCTCAAAAGTAGTGATTGGCAGAGAGGAATTCCAAGTGGATGAGGCTCTGATAGCAAAAGTAACAAAGCTCCCAAGGACTAGAGAAAGCTGGTTCAAAACCACAATCACAAAGAATGTAGAATTCAGGTCTTACATGAAGCCTGAGCACAACAACATTGTCTGGTAGAATAGAATTCCCACATCCTGGCTTGAGGAAAAATGGCAACACTTATTGAAGGCAATTCTAGTCTACATAATTTGTGAGGGAAGGTATAACAGGGTAATAATATACCATTTCAAGTTAATGAACCATTTTACTGGCAGGAACCCCCTGAACTTACCTTTTTACCTATACAAAGCCTGGCTAGAATGGCCCATCAAGTTAAAGCCAAGCCCACCAAGATTGCAGGCAGGCTATGCCATCATGGCCTAATGAAGTTAATTTTCCTTGAACTACTGCAAAGAAGGAACGTGGCCTGGACATATTTCTTGTTTTGGAATGAGTTTGAGATAGAATTGCAGCCAGAGGACAAAAGGATGTCTTCTTCGAAAATCCTCCACTCCTACAATTGGCAAGAGGAAGAGGAGGGCCATCTCTCCAATTGTAGTGGATTAGTCCTCTCTAGCTGCTAAGACCAAGAAGGCAAAGAGGAACCTGGATTTTAGTGAAAAGGTAGAGGCGATTCCAACACCAGGAAAAAATATCCTCAACCTACCTTAATTTGATTCTGAGGATCAAGAGGAACAGGAAACTAACCTAGCAGATCAGTTTCAAATAAGGCAGGAGGAGTTTCCATCACCTACACCAAAGGAGGATCAGGATGAACCAATGGCAGAGGCTTCATCTAGAAAACCTAGATCCCAAAAAATCAATCAACTACTGAGGCAGGTGTATGAGCTAGAAATCTTGGAGAGGGAAATCAAAAGAACTAATCAAAGGTTAACCAAGAGGAATGCTAAATTATATGACTCTTTGCAGGAGATAAAAAGGAAGTATGCCAAGCTAAGGGAGAGCAATATTAGGTTAGGGAAAGAGAAAATCAGCCTGTCCAAATTGCAAAAAGGGAATTCTAGCCCTTAGTCTCAAGCTCACCAAAAGCTGGAAACCCTAGCAAAAGTAGCAATGATCGTTTTCGGCCTAGAGGCATCCTGTGATGCTACTACCATCCCAAACCCTAGGCAGGATGCAAAGACACCCAAGGGTCAGCACTAAAGCCTTAAAACATCAGGGTAAAGTGTGGTGGCAATTTTGATTAAAATTGTAAAACAAAATTTTCGGTGGCTTAGGTGAACACTGCAACTATTCATTAGCCACCAAAAACAAAGCTTTCGGCAGCTTACAGGCCCAGATTTTTGCTTCCTTAGCCACCGAAAGAGCAGAACAGTGTAGAAAAGCATGTTTTCACATAGAACCGACTTTTGTTGACCCAAACACTTCATGGATGATTTATAAGGTTAGAAAATAATTCAAGGCATCAGTTTTTGGCTCTGTTTCAGTTTTGAAGGTGCCACTGAGGTGAATTAGTTCACATATCTTACCTACTCTGCCAAAGGGTGACTTGTCTGCTAAATGTTAAGTCTGAGTTCTACTTCAATGTCTACTACAACTATTAAGGAGTTTTAGGATTAGGAATATTTTGGAGTTATGTAGATTGGCAATCAAAGATAGGATCTTGACCTATTTTTAGCAAATAGTTATGACTGTCTATTTGTAGTAAATTCGATCCAATTTTTTAGGATCTGAAATAAATTTTGTAAAGGCTATAAAGCATGTGACTAATGTAGAAGAGAGGGTTCAACTTTGGAGACTTTTTAGACAATTATTTTATTCAAGCTTCTGATGTGCTTTGTCACCTAATACAATCTCTTTTGCCGTTACATGTTTTTCTTTCATCTTCTTTCTGTTATGTACTTGTTCTTGGATGTTTCATTCATGTTTATTTTATTTACTTAATGCAAGATAGTTGTCATCCTATCTCTGTGTGGGTTATTGGAATTACAAGTATCTTTTCCTTGTTATGATCAGCCATTCATATGTCAGTGCCTTATGTGTGAATCTGCTAGCATAGTGAGTTCTTCATCTATTCACCTTTATTACAAACCCTATGAACGTTGATAGTTAGAAGCCTTTTCTATTTAATTGAGTATTATGCATGTCTTGAGTAAGTGAGGTCTTATTGGTCATTTGACTTGATCCATGGAATAAACCATTTAAAAATATTGAAGTTACCACACATCTTGGAGATGCAACCTAGAAGAGTTTCCTGGAGAGCTAACAGACGCCTTACAAATTGTCTAATGCATAGTTAGAGGTGATGGTTAATGATTGGCCTACAAAATGGCAGGAACCGGTTAGTGTGGAAGAAATATCAACAAGACCCCCAGTGGATGCACTGTTGATCACATGCATAAGGATGACCAACAGAGTGATCAATATTCAAACCAAGAATCGACGAAGACACCTACAGACCCAGAATCAGAACACATGTTCAACGAGTTAAGAACAAAGAGGCGCATTGAGAAAGGTGAGAGTAGTAGCACCGCAACAACAATGGAGGCCCAGTTGAATCGGCTCATCAAGCTCGTTACAGATGCCACCGACACAGTAGCAAAAGAAATGAATAAATCAGCACAAGATGGATTCACGAAGGTAAGAAAAAAACTTGATTCAATATATGATGTTGTCTTGAAGAGATCACCATAAATTGTGACTTTGCAGGAGTTCGCATCAATCAACATTGAGTCGTGGGTTAGGAATGTTCAAATTCCCTCGACTGCAATTGACACTGGAAGAGAGGACTTGAATACCTCCATGCAGCAGTTGTCAAACATATCACTGGATATCAACGTGCTGTCCACATAGACGTTGGTACACATGCAACGAGTCACCAACCAAGAGTTGGCATACAGACAGAAATAAGTCAGCGATCGGTACTTGTGGTTGCAGGAGAAAGTGCAAAAATAGGTCAAGGAATTGCAATAGGAAAATACAAGTTGATGGAAGAAAAAGCGCAAGAAATCAACGCACTGAAGAAAGCACAAGAGGAATTGAAGGCAAAGATCACTGAGGAAACTACAGAGTTGAAGAAAGAAAAAGATCACCGTGTTGTTGAGAAGGAACATCTATTTGATAGCCGATTCAAGTTGGAAGCGACAGTTGTGGATGCCTGTCAGCACATCTTGGAGAGTACCACAGAGTTGGATGTCGTGGAGAGAGCACAGCGGCTTGGGGCCATCATTTCCCAGTTACCGAGGGACAACAAAATTTTGCAAACCTTCATACACCCAGCCACACCACCAAAGCAAATAGAAGAACAGAAGAGTGCTATAGAAGATTTGGCGAAATAGGTCAACGAGCTAAAGCAAGAGGCAAAGAAAGTGGCAGATGCAACTACACAGTTTTGGGGAAACATAGTGTAGGATGAGCAATTGGTACAATTGACCACACAATTGCAGGAAGCAGAAGGGAAGCTATCGACATTGAAGACGGCATTGAGAATGATGCCACCAATTTTTCAGGTCACATGATCTTCAGAGCTGAAGGAGTTGCAGCAGTGCGTTGGGAAGGCCCATGAGTGTCAGCGAAAGTGCACTAAAAATTTAGATGAGTTCCAGGATATCGACGTGCAACTATCTGGTAAGGCACTTGCTGCATTGTAGGCCGTGCAGGAAGGTAAAAAGGAGATCGATCAGAAAATGGTTGGAATCCATTCATCCATGATCTGAAGACAATCCAGGAGATAGATAAAAATATCAGAGGATAGGTGAAGGAGATTAATCATCAGTATGAAGATTTCAATATCAAGATTACTGAGTATACAATGTCTAGCTAGCGTGGCTCGAGGAGAGACACAAGATTGTGTTGGGGGCCTGTTGGAAAGGGGTTTGGGATAAGCCTGTTGGAAAGGGGTTTGGGATAAGTTAGTTGCATAGCATCGTGGATGCTACACAAGCTCAAAGATGCCATGTAAGTGGAATATGGAGTGCAAGGCAAAGAATAGAATATTTTATATATTTTGTGTCACCTTTTGTAGTTTTGGACCATATTTTTTGGATTTTGGTCATTATTTTGTAGAATCAGTTAAGAATTAGTTAGAAGTTGTTTAACTGGACCTTGAATGTAAAGTCACAAGCCTATAAGTAAATGAATATTTGTAAGTGTGAAGCATCCAAGCTTAGTAAAGAATATCTTTGAGTATCTGAACTGAGATATGTTGATCTATGAACTTTGATTTTGTGCGGAAGTAATATGACAAGATAAAAGTTGATCTAGATCACTGTGTTCTTTTATGTTTTACTATTTTACTATTTTCTATGACTCAATGATGAATGTTATGTGAATCTGTGACATGGATCTATGATGCGATGTTTCCGTATTTTAAATGATCTTATCTTGTTGTATTTGTTTGCACATCAATATGTTTATTACAGCTATGATTGAATGATGAAATCTGTTGAAGAATGATAATAAATGGTTATGTGAATGCTTAAGTCAAATGATCTATTAATGATGTGCTAAGTTGCTAAGTTGATGTCACATTGTCCTTTCCCATATTCTGCAGAAACTATGCTCCATCAGCTCTCCCTCGAACATCTTGGGTGAGACCTCATCCACTCTACAGGTGTTGTTGGATAGGGTAAAACCTGTCTGGGTCGATGTTTAGGAAAATCACGGTGGTTTGGATGTCGACATAGTGGGAACCCTTGTAGACTAGTTTTTTTGGTTGGTTTTGTGTCAACATACATTCACGACGACTTCCAACATGTCTAGCTTTAAGTCGCAACCATGCCCTGTAGTCATTAGGCTTGTAGAGATAATTTTTGCCACTATTTTGGGTGTGGTATATTGGATTTGACTAATTACTATTCCTCTTGAGTTCTTCCCTACGGGTTTTCATGTTGTCTTCTCAACTAGACCTGGGTTTGATCTTACAGGGACTGGTTCACCTTTGTTTGATAACCCGTTAAGCCTCTAAATTATGTCACCTGATATCTCAAGAGGTCTGTCGAAATAAAATTTTCCATTCTGGCACCAGCTAACAATGAATAGCACTATGATGTCCTTTGTTCCCACAAAAATTTCCATGAGAGGTGCATTCAGGTAACTTAGGATGGTGGTGGAACTCATTTTTTGAGCTTCCTGTGTTATTTTGTTATCTTTGCATGACCATTTTATGATTTCTTTCCACAATCTTCCCCAGAATGTTTCTATAACTTTTCCTTTGTGAATGTTCTATAGCCTCTGTACAAGCAGAGTTATGGTTGTTTATACCTCTTTCATTTATTTTGTTCCAAATATTATCTTTTTAGGTGCCATCGTGTCGGTAAAGTGCTCTAGTTCGCGCACAGGTATCTTGGTCTTAGGGGTTTGATAGATCTGATTTTCTAGCTTTTCGGGGAATGGTGTGTGGTCTTCATCTACTGTGGTATTTATAGGTGGAGCGGGTGGGGATCTGGTAGATGAAGATATTAATTTTGGATTTGACTGTGAAGGACAGTCTGTCGAGTTTCATTTTAATGCGTGCTAGTTTTGGTGCTCCTTCTCTCGATGATCATGATGACTTCATTGGACTGTTGAGCCATCATTATGTCGATATGTGTCATGGTCATGGAAATGTTGATTGAATGGGCGGTATCCATCGTGTCGATGTTTATGTTGTTGGTGGTTATTTCTTTCGAATGGTATTATGTTACTTCCTTCCCGAGAGTTCATCCAAGGTCCTGTCATTTTTGTTTTGTTGTATCATTTTCTTTGTTGATTTTTAGGTTTTTATGGTTTTTTATTTATTTATTTTTAATTTTTATGATCAATTATATAACCGTTTTTTTTTTTGAATTTTTAGTTTTCATAGCATTTTAATCGGGCACCATTAACAATTTTTCGAAATACAGTGCCTTGTAACATTTTTAGTCGGATTGATCCATTAGCATTGATTTCTTAGACGATATATGGTCCCATCCACTCTGTATGTAATTTTTTTAGTTTTCCTTTTACTCGACTATTATACAATAATAGTTAAGCCAAGATGTTGGAGGAGCTAGTCGGTTAATATGACTAGACTCATTAGTCGGCTACTTGTATATTAGGTCGACCTCATAGGTCCTTTTGGTTGGTTGAACTGACATGTAGTTACTATAACTGTTTTGTAAATGTACATATAGGGCATTGAGCTAGATAAATACTTGGTTCGGTTTATTGTATGAACCCACATGTGTATTGAGTGATATAATCTGTTATTATTTCTACCATTCTTGCCTCTTGCATCTGTTACATTTATATGATTCTTTATGTGTATTATCGGTAACCTTGCAATCTGATTGATTACAATACCTATTCCAACAAGGCTTTGCGATTCCATCTGTATGGATTTTGTTCTGGTATTTCCTAGAAATCAGAGGGGAAATGATTCTATTTATGTAGTAGTGGATAGTTTTAAAAAATGATCATTTTATTGCTTGTAATAAATCCAATGATGCAACAAACATTGCTAATTTATTTTTTCAGAAATTGTAAATTTGCATGGTTTACCTTTAATCACTGTATCTGACAGTGATACTAAATTTGTTGGTAATTTTTTGATATCTTTGTGGAAGAAGTTGGGAACCAATCTCAGTTTTATTTCTGCCTATCATCCTCATACTGAAGTGGTGAACAGAAGCTTGGGAAATATACTAAGAATTCTTTTTTATGAAAATATGAAACAATGGGATTTAGCTCTTGCTCAAGCTGAGTTTGCTTACAATGATTCACCTAACAGAAGTACAGGTATGAGTCATTTTCATATTGTATATGGGATTCAACCGAGGGTAGTATATGAAGTTAAAAATTTTGGAGGATAGGATAAGAGAAGTGCATTTGGTGAATATTTTTCATCTAGCATGCATGAGCTACAAGAAAATGTTAAGAAGAAACTGCATGAAAGTGCTGGAAAATACAAACAGAGAGGCAATATGAATAGAAAGGAAGTTAATTTTCAGGTTGGAGATTTATTAATGGCCTATATTAGGAAAGAGAGGTTTCCTAAGGGAAACTTCAATAAATTGAAGCTCAAGAAGATTGGACCTTGTAAAATTTTGAGGAAGTTTTCTGCAAGTGCATAAGAAATAGAACTTCCTTTTAATCTTCAAATCTCTCCATTTTTTAATGTTTTAGATATATACCCTTTTAAATATTCAGCTGTTCCATAAGAAGAAATTATTTCAGGAGAAGATGGTCCATTTATATATTGGCAAGGATAGATACCTCAGAAAGAACAACCACATATTGAAGCTATCCTTGACAAAAGGGTTCAAATAAGACCAGGGACAAAGAATATTTTTAGTATTTGGTCAAGTGGAAAGATCAGCCATCTGAAGATGCAGCGTGCATGCCATAAATAGAGATTGAAAAATATAATGTGAACCCTGAAGACTTACTGAGGAATTCTTTTCTTCCCCAGGAGGATGATGTGGGAGCATCTAGTCAAAAATCTATGTTTTTTGAATAAGAAGTCAATGCAACTTTCTGCTTCCATGTAAATTTTCTAGAAGATAGGGCTTTTTGTTGATTTTTGTAATTTTCTTCATAGAAAGGGATAGTTTGAATGTAATATGGACAATTTGTCACAAATTCCCTCGAATCTTGTAAGAGGTTGCTCGAGGATAGGTTAGTTACATATTTGCTTTCTTAGGAGTTCAAATCCTCATGTTGCGGATCTAACAGGTTTGATAGAATTCTATTTAAGAATCAAATGTAATAATAAAGATATCAAGGGGAATAGGAATGGATTATGAATATATATAGAAGTGTGGAAGTTTGAACAGTCAAGATCTAGAGTGCATGTAACAGTGGTTAATGGAATGAAGAATGGAGTCTTAATACTCTGCATAATTGTCACTATTTGGTGTCTTCTTTTCAATTACCAATTACCAGACATATGCTTATTTATTTATGTGGATGAATCTTCAGTAATGTATAAATGATTATGAAGGTGTAGATGTGTATAATTGCATAGAAGATTGATCGCTCATGAATCAATTCGACTGTCAGAGTCTGATTAAAGTCTGCAAATTTCAGTAGATAGATGGTTGTGGATGAATTCCGCAAGAGAAAAGTGAAGATCTGCAAAGTTAAGGTGAGATCTGAATCTGATACCAGATCGACGGTCACGAATGAGCCCACAATAAATCGACGACTTAGAAGAATTGTGTAAAAGGAAGTTGCAGCAAGAAAATTGTGGAATCTCATTTTGGAAAAGTGGAAAGGTGTATTTGTAATCTGTAATCCACAATCCAAGTGCGGAAAGGACCATTGTGGCCGCATAATTGCAGAATTCCATTTTGCAAAAAATGGAAAAGTGTATCTGCAATCCGCAATCCATTATTGTGGAAAGGTTCTTGTGGGAAGACGGTTGCGGAAGACTCAATTGCAGAAATTGAGTTGTAGAACCAAGCCTGTGGAGAACTCAATTGTGGAAATTGAGTTGCGGAAACTCAAGCTTCCAGAAAGTTGATTGTGGGAGAAGAATTACGGAATTGTACTTAAAGAAGGAGATTTCCATCAGTTTTTCAGTATGAAGAAGAAGTCTTTAGGTCAGCTAGCTTTCACCTACCATCATATAGCTTTCTCTTTATCTCTCTCACTTCTACCTCTGACTTCCACAATTCCTTTATCTTGTCTTCATTGACTTTCTTGGTGGCAATCAGAGAAGAATTTTCCTTTCTCAAAACTTGGAACTCATGCTAAAATTGTTGGTATTCTACCATTACTTGGAGAGTATCCAGGAAATCTTGAGTATTATGCAAGTTCTCTAACTCTTTAATCCTTTAATATTTCTCATTGTTACACTAAAATATCATCATCATCTTGATTATGAGTTATGTACTCTTGATTTTTCCCTAATCTTTGAAGTATTAGTGTCAAATGGTTTGGGAAAGAGGTTCTAACTTTTAGTTTTCCAACTTTGGTGACAATGATGCACCTTGAATTTTTGCAAAATGTATCACACATGTGCAGATGCACCCTGAACACTGACAATGTGCATCGCTAACACTTCCTGCATTTGTATAGTAGGAGCCACCATTTCCTAACGCCACTTGCCCTTTCACAAAATGTGTTAGTGCTCATTAACGAGAAAAAAGAGAAGGTTCAAGAGCTTTCTATAAGAGAGATATGATGGAGGCTTATCCCAAATAGATCAACATAAGTAGCAGTTAGACCCTTAACCTGTTGGGATGATCCCTTAACCTTCTCCTAAGAATCCTCAACTCCCTTTATCCCCTTTGGCCTATAAACACAAGGTCACCTTCATGGTTGAGGGAGGAACAAAAAAGCACCCATATGCTGCTCAAATTTTCCTAGAAATGAATTTCTACTAGAAGCAAGGTTAGACTTTTGAGGTAAAGGGTTAGTTGGAATAAGTGCAACACCAAGGCTCCATGGTTGTAATTTCTCCCTCTTTATTGTAAATACAATAATGAATTGATTTTTCCATTACTGATGTTTAAATATCATTTATAGAATTTCTCCTTGGTTATTTTCTTAGAGCTATAAAATTATCTTGTAGCTTCTACTTGTTTCTTGTTCTCCCTAAATCTTTTACAAGTTATTTCCTTCTCAACAAGCGTGACAACGCAAGCTTGGATATGACAAGAATCCTCTTCTCAAAGAGGTATAAATTCTATTAATCATGAAGTAATTTGATTTATCTAGGAAAGAGTTTTCATTTCTGTCAAGTTTTGTTATAGATTCAAACCATTTGAACTAGAGAGCTTTGTCTTTGTCTACATTAACGAAGTGTCTAGAAACAAAATTGACGACTCCATTATGGAAGAAACCATCATCTTTGTTATGTTTTAACTATAATTATAATTTTCCTTTTGTTCTCTGAAGAGTGTTTAATTCACCTTGTTTATGTTGAAATTTGTTTTTTAAGGTCACTCAGTGATCCAAGGAATTTTTTGTTGATGTTTGAGAAAAATCAGAGAAGCTTGAACTTTTAAACTTTTATTAATCAATTTCAGAACATATGTATTTCATAAATAATCCACATATAAATATATCAACCGCATAAATATATCATCCACATATAAATCTCTTCAATATATCAGTCACATAAATCAACTCCATAAATCAGCCATATAAATCAATCAACCATAAGAGACAAAGTATACCTTGGGAAAACCCTCCAAAAATTGAGGACGAAAACCCATCAATTATTTGAGTGTGATAGATATATTTGCAAAGAATGGTTTACAACACATAAGCATATGGCCCGATAAGAGATATCACCACAACATTAGAGAAGAGATATCCAATGTAATCCTTTAAAAACAAATGTATGCAATTGTATTGAACTTTCCATATGCCTAACATATTAATAACAAGACAAAACACTAGAATGAAGAAGGTAGCGCATAGGAGGATCAATAAACGCACTGGGAGCACCACATAGTGCATTCACGAGGAGGATCTAACTATAATTCTGTCCATGCAAACATTAGCATCCTTCCTTTCCTCAATTAGTTTTAACTGAATGTTCACTTGTTTGAACTGAAAGTGAACTGACTTGAGCTACACTTTAACTTACTTGAACTGAATGTTAACTAAAATGAACTGGATTCTAACTTACTTTAACTAAATTATGACATAGGAGTCTCCCGATCTTCTATTTTTTAGGGTCAACCATCCGAATGAATCCATGTCATTATTTTCTTGTAGGCCAAGGAATATGTTTTTCCCTACAAGAAAAATAATTGAAATGATTAATCACATTACATAACCAGGAAATGTAATCACATGAAAACTTTCAACATATTGGAAATGGTTCACATAGTTATATACATAGAGTAAATCAATGTTTTGACTTACCCCATTCATATTTCATAAATAATTTATGCATCCCCATATTCAGATATCATGAAACAATCATGCAATCGTATACTTTTCTTAATTTACTATTTACCAATAAATAGAAGTTCTATAACATATGCTTTTAATCATGTTCTACTATAACATTGAATTCCTAATCCCATGAATACATTCAAAAAACCTTTAAATATGATTTTATAAAATCATATGATAATCAAACAATCATGCATGTATACTTCATGAGTTTTGTTATTTTCCAATAAAAGAAAGACAATCAACATATATGTTCAATATGTCTATATCATAGCATAATTCCTAATCCCAAGAATACGGATCTCTATATGACTGTAATGCACACTTTCAAAAGCATATAGATATAAAGAGCATATAATTAACAAAATACAAGTACTTATCTTTTATTGTTTTGCATGCTCCCTCTTGATCTGTACTTCCTTGTGGATATTACCGAAGCTGCTTGGTTTTGATCTCCTTCTAAATTTGAGTGCGTGCAAGAGGTAGCGAACATCTACATGGGGAAATTGGATCCCATGCAACCTAGAGAGAATTCTCTTCTCTGAGAAAAAATTATTCCGAGGATCATCATCCTCTTCTTCAGATGAGTTATTAACTCTAATAGGATCTCATTACACATAAGATCCATTGAAGAAGAAGAATATCCAATCCACAAATCCCTAGGCCGTTTAACCCATTCATCCAGATTGGAAAGACGTCCATAAATGAATTATAAAAAATTTGTCTTCAAATACCTAATTGTATCTCCCAAAGGGTTGTGAGTTTTTGAAATATACTTTTTAGTAAGCTAAATCATCCCATTTGGGAAGTGGGGTTTCAACGATTTTAGTTGAAACCTCATGGATCGATCAAAAATGTTCCACGAAATCTGTCTCCTAGAAAGTGACGTGAATGGTGCATACTAAATTGCTCTTGGATGAAGACACATCATGTTGGAATATTGGACAATACTGAGCGGGGGGCAGGGGGTGAATCAATATTGCTAATTTTTATAATTTAAAACCACTTTTAACATTAATCATTAACACACATAATCAATAAGAAACATAGAACACATATTTTATCGTGGAACCCAATTGGGAAAACCACCACTACTTCCTATTAATGAAAAATTATATTTACAAATAGTTTATACCTACTACAATAGACAAGGATGGTACCACACCCTATTTACCAGCAACTACTGGAAGGAAGCTACAACCCCCTGGTTTTATCAGCTGCGACTGAAAGGATACTACAACATCCTATTTACCAGCGACGACTGGAAGGAGTCTACGACCCCCTAATTTTATTAGTTGCTATTGAAAGGATGCTACTGGAAGGAGGCTACAACCCCTTGCATGCATGTTTCCTAACCTAGCTCCACCCTACCACCCTAGTTTGATTTCTTTAGACTTATAGATCTTCTTGGTTCTTCAATTTTATCACTGATCTTTCATCACTTCCTTGGTCTCTAACTTCTGCTGCTGCTACATTGATCTGGACACCAGAGACACTTTCTCCTCTAAAAATTCTATCTATAAATACCTTTAACATGCATCTCACCACATCTCTTCAATCTTGGAAATGCATGCCTTTTCATTTGAACCATCACACAACTTCATAGCGACCTTTCACAATGAATGATGTCTTTTCAAACACGTTCCTTAACTAACAATCACTTCTCTATGTATGCAGTCATGCCCCTTTTTATTCATCATAACTTTGTTTAATAGAATTAACTATTGCATTCATAACTCTTTTCATCAAATAAACATTCATTATTCATATCCTTTTTATTAACTTCCTGTAGCTTATCGAAATCATATTATGTTTATTACATATTTGTTTATAACTTTGTTTTTTATTTTATTTGGTGAAAAACTTCGAGTTGACCCGAACAGTGTCCAAATCTCTCTGATTGTTTCGACGCTCACTCGTGAGTCACTTCTGACGGTTTCATCCAATCTATTTGATCATTTCAACACTCACTCGCGAGTCACCTACAATGGTTTCTACGTATTTCTTTCAGTTGTAATGAAACGGAAACCTCTCCGATCGTTTCAGTGCTCACTCACGAGTTACCTCCGACGGTGTCAACGGATTTCTTTCAGTTATGCAGAAAAAATACTTTCCCAACCTCTCCAATCATTCAAGTGATACTGGATGAGTTACGTCGATCATCAATGTTTTCTCAACCTCTTCGATCATTTCGGCGCCTACTCGTGAGTCACCTTCGATGGTGTCAGCAGATTTCTTTCAGATGTGTCGAAACAATATTTCCCAACCTATCTTATTGTTTCAATGATACTAGATGAGTTATGCCGACACGGATGATTCAACCGACCGTTTCGGAACGAATGGATGAGTTACGCCGACATGGCCATTTCAGAGAGACTCGATGAGTTACGCCAACATGGCCATTTCGAGGAGACCGGATGATTTATGCTGACATGGATTACTATTTTTCATCCAACTTTGGAAGATGAAGTATCCAGAGCATGGGGAACAACATGTTGATTTTATCTATGCAAACTTTATCTTAGGTTTTTCCTTTGTCATTACTGAACTTCTTTGACACCAATGACAACCATACTCAACAGCCACATCATCACTTCCTTTGACATTAATGAACTTCTTTGACATCAACGACAACTAAACTCAAAACCTCAATCATTGTGGGCTGCATGTATCTATCCTCCAATATGTCCAATACCATTTCCTTCCATGTGTTGAATTTGGAAGTGCCATCAAGATGGTATTCCGGTTGAATGGAGATCGATGTCATATTTGCAATGTTTTTCTCAACACTTCAAGATCTATGTAGGATTATCTTGTTCCATAAAAATAATCTCTTTCACGCCCTATGCTATGATACCATGTATTTCATAAATAAGCCACATATGAATATATTGGCCACGTAAATATATCATCCACTTATAAATCTAATAAATATATCAGGGACATAAATTAACTCCATAAATCATCCATATAAATCAATCAACCATAATATACAAGATGTACCCTGAGAAAACACTCCAAAAACGAAGGACAAAAAACCTATTAATTCTTTCAGTATGATAGATAAATTTACATATAATGGCTTACAACACATAAGAAGATGTCTCGATAAGAGATATAACCACAACAGTAGAGAAGAGAGATCCAATGTAACCTTGCAAAAACAAATGTATGCAACTGTATTGAACTTGCCATATTCCTAGCATATTAATACCAATCCAAAACCCTAACATGTAGAAGGTAGTGCATAGGAGGCTTAGTAAACACACTGAGAGCACCACATAGTGCATTCACAAGGAGGAGCTACTCCCTCCTTGCAAACATTATCATCCTTTATTTCCCCAATTATCTTTATCTGAGTGCTCACTATCTTGAACTGAAAGTGAACTGACTTGAATTGAATGTTAACTTACTTGAAATGAATGTTAAATGACTTGAACTGAATGTTAACTTACTTGAACTGAATGTTAATTGACTTGAACTAAATGTTAACTTACTTGAACTCAATCCTTAATTGACTTTTGATCACTTTAGTTAATAAGCTAACTTAAGTGTCATCAGTGCTTCACTCTTAGTACCACTCATGCATAATTTCTATTATTAACTTTTGCATGGATCTCTTTAATTAACTAATGCATGTTGATTGATGAACATTAAGCTATTCTTTACTTAACTAATTACATTCATGAATATTTCAATTGATTCTTTGATTGAGGCATATTTGATTGGGGCATTCATATTTTACTGAAGCTTTATAACTTGAGGTCACGTAGACGTTTGCAAGGGAAATTTAAATTCTCTTTCTCTATCCTTTATCTCATTATCATTAAATAATTAATGCATGGTCCATCTGTGTATTATTTATCTATATTATCATATCATACTCAAAAAAACTATTCCATACATATAGATGATCATATATATTACCACAGTCCATATAGTCATATACTAAAATAATTCACTCTAGGGGTAGCTAATACCTAAAGGAGACTTATAGCACTCGATGACCATAACTAGCAATATATCACATAGTTTAACCACCTCTACAAATGGAGGTCCATAGTACTTATACAACAAAAGACTTCAATATTGAAACAATAGAAGATCATCTCCTCAATTTTAGATCCATTCTCATAGAGTATTGTCTATGAGAATCATTGACTTGATACAACACAAGTCTAGACTTGATACAACACAACTCCACAGTCTTGATACAACACAAGACCAGTATTGATACAACAAAATAATCCAATCTTGATACATCACAAGATGACAATACATGCATCCACCTCAATACATGAGGACATATATATAACTTGATACAACACGGTGTCCTAACTTGATACCACACAAGTCTTGGAGAATGATTCTTGATGCTGTACAATCAACATTTTCATCTTGTTCATTGTTATTTGATTATTTGGTAAATTTTGTTCTTTCAATATTTATTTTGAGTTGGACGCACTTGGGTTGTGTTGTGTCAGCATCTTTGGTTCTCTGATGCATCCTGTTTCTAGTTACAACGCGTCGTCGACGCTCTTTATCAGCCTACATAAGGCGTCAATGATGTTGTTTCTCAGTCTACAAAAAGCATCTCCAAGGAGAGGAAGCACTAGTGCAAATTAACAACCTCCATCATTGTAAGTGTTCATTTACCCTTAGCTCAGTACTTTTTTATTTATTTTTAATTTTATGTTTGGGTAGATGCACTATCTTTTGCAATGTGTATCTTAAATAGGATTGGATCTTGCCTAATCATTTACTTGATTTTAAAAGATTAGACTTTTGCAAAGTTTCATGAATTTGTTGTTTTTGTGTATGAATTCTTTATCTTGGGTTAATGGTATGATTCAATACATCTCTTTTTGTTATTAATATCTACAAAAAAAAATCATTTCTGTAAAAACTTGTAGAAAAATATTTTGTTTTCATTCATTCGTTTGCAATATTTTTTAAAATTTTCAAAAAGAAAATTGGCTTTAATTCATTTAGTGTCAATTTGCATTTGAGTTTTATATTTAAAAAAAAATCTTCTTTTGATCTCTTAGATAGTTGAAATTTGTAAATTTGGAAACATTAGTTAGTTTTTTCTCTTTATCTCACTAGAGATCTATTTTCAGTGAAGTGTATTTAATTTGTTTGTGTGTATTTCTATCTCAAACAATGAAGGATTTAGTTTGATTTAGTTTTAGGCTAAATGTTTTATTTTATTTTTGGAAAACAATTTTCTTACTCTCCTCTTGAATTGGACATGTGTTGAAAGAAAAAGGAAAGACTTGCACTTCATCATTTCATAGTTTATGAGTCAAGTCTTCACCTCATTATGTCCACTTAACCACAAAAAGATAAAATCAAGCGCTAGTTAGGATTAAATTTTCAGCAAGATTGTGTGTTAGGTTAGAGACGTGTTCCAACGTCTTAAAATGCAAGAGTATTCATTATTTTCCTGCACTGCATCCCATGGAATGTGTGGTTCTTCCATGTACTAGTCAGTATATCGAACGACCTTTCACATAATTTTATGGTATATAAAAAGTTTCATTCACATGTATATAGGAAGGCCCCTTTTGAATGGTTATGCATTAGACAACATTACTATGGATTTGAGCCCCCACATACCTTGTGTATATTGGGAGACACAATTAGGATCCTAAGACCAATTGATTAACCTATCGGCTTTCTTGTCGTATAAATACACTAAGAACAACACTCAAGGATATACTACACACGTACTATACAGGTAGTTGGGTATACAACAAAGGATATTGTCCCAATCCTCCTTGGTTCACATTTCTATTGGACCCTGTAGTTTATCATGAGTTGTGATGACTTGAGACTCCTATAAGGATCCATACTATACATCCCACCTACCACAAGTTTTCCTGTTGCTATTAGATGGAGTAGCGCTTATTTTTGTGTGTATATATTAAGATATTTCTAAGATAGAGAGTTTGGCCTAACATACTGACATAACAAAATTTACAACGATCCCATTTAATACGAGGATTATCACTTGAATATACACAACATCAAGACCCTACAACTCAACAACATATGGAGCAAGAAATGGATATAGCTTCCGATGTTAGGACTCCACCACAACAAGAAGGAATACCCATCACTGAAGGTGAGGGGGAGTATGCTCCTCCTGGAAACATCATGATAACTAATGTAGTGGGAATTTCTCCCCTACTACATGCAAATGCACCTTCCCTAGGTTAATCGGATCATAGGGTAGAGTTCATCAAATGCACCTTCCCTTTTCAACCTCAACTTGCAATAACAAACAATAATGAACAATGACAATAACATATATATTTTTATGATTTTTATATATGTTTATCTAACTAACAAAAAAACAACAATATGCATACCTTTCTGTAAAGTGGGCCACTACAGCCATATGAGGAAATGGTCCACCGGATCCACGGTCTAGTTCTCTAGTCGTCTCCACTAATGGTTGTCAAATAGGGGAAATGGATCCAAGTGAGTATGGATCAAGCTAAACATACACCGTGGAAAATGATATGGCAAAAAATGGGGATAATGGTGAAAAGTAATTTCATTTAATGTAATGGCCAAGATTTCTGGAATCAAGGAGTGTAATGTGACAAAAAAGAGTAAAAGTGTTTTTGGGGAGACCTTCACGATGTATTTATATGATGATCCAAGGTTTTTTGACCCATGGTATTTTATTGTGCATGGTTTTTGACCCATTCTCATTTTAGGTTTTTCTGTTCTTTTTGGAGAGAGTGGGGATAAGTTACAATAAATCCTCATCTTCCCTTCATTTGTGGGGGGCGGAATAATAATGTTTTGGACCATATTTGGTGGAATTTTAGTTGAGAAGGTCAAAATGGAGGAAATAATGGTGGGATTATGATGTATAATTATGGTTTGGACCATAAAGAGATAGTTGAACCATTTTTGGTGTTAACAAATTGCCCCTGATGTGTTAGGGCAGGAGCTCATCGTATGGCCAATAGAAATTATAGGATAAAGGAAGAAATGGTGATAATGGTAGTGGAGAGACTGGAGAGGACCGCAGAGCAGTGGATTCTCCTCATTCGAAATGCAGTGGCTTTTGGTTTGTATTTATCTAAATAATGGATGTGGTACATATAGTCTCATATATGTATATGGATGAGGCGAGCATACCCATGCTCGTAACAATGTCTCAATATAAAAATGGGGATAAAGGCTCAAACAATGGGATTTGATCAATACATATATACAAATGGTAGTACATAGTGGTGGCCTCAATGGGAGGCTGAATACAAATACTGATATGAAGAACTGGTACATAGGAACAATGGATTTCTGATAGAATGCAATATCACAATAACTGATTCTAGACTGAATCTGGAGGTGTACACAAATGTATGGACTCAATGACTAAGTGTCAAAATCTCTGAGGTACAATAAACAACATCAAGTACTAGAGATACATGGATGCATGCTGCTGAGAAACTTCTGAACACTGTCGCTAACACATCCTAGAAATCACAAGGGACATGAAACTATATGGGTCGCGGAATAGACTCGTGAATGTGATAGAATCGGGTGACAACAAGGGTCTTCGACTAAATAATGAAGGAACCAATACCCTGTATGAATCTCAACAGTGTGATGATGGAGTTAAATTCAAGCACGCCAGACACAACCAATCCCGAAAGGCACTAAGGACTCCTTTCAAGTGGTCCAAGGAACTCATCAATGAGGCGGATGAAACCATGATATAGTGACCTGCAACTAACAAGGTAATGAGCTTTCCTTGATAGAAGTGTGGGGGGGACAACGAGATGTGTGGAATAATCAGGGGACTAGGAAATTGAATGGGAAACAGGGGCAGGGGAGTACGAGGGACTCAAAATTCCTTTGTTCAGAGTATGACAGTAGGGATGACCTGTAAGAAAATGATACTGACTCATGGGGCAGGGATCATAGCTATGAAACCAGGGAGATAACTGCAATGGGACATACTTTGGGAAGTAATTGGACTAGCGATATCCAGGGGATCCAAGGGAGACTCATTGTAGAGTACTGTGAACAAAGGTGACCCAATGGGGGGAAGCTTTGATAAGGGGAGACTATATGTAATATATATTATAATTAATGTGCCATTGATATTCAATCAATGAGTGAAATTAGATTGAATTATTATGCAGTGTAAAGGAATGAATAATACCCACTGAACAAAACAAATCTCATAGGAAACAGAGAAGAATTGCTCAGTATAATTACAATATAAACTTAATTAATCCCAACAATATACAACAATATTACATAAAGCATAATTTGAATCATGTGGATATGATTTGAATCTACCAACTCAATCTGACTGCATGGATAACTAGAAGCGTCTAAATCACTATCGGAGCTAACTAGCTAAGCTCCAGTTGTCTAATTCGGTCTCTTAATCAGTTAAAATAGTCTAACTGATGTGGTAGGTGAGAAGTAGGTGAGAATAGGTTCCTATCCACATGCATCCATGCAATACTGGCTCTAATTGAACTGGAGGACATCTAAATGAATGTAACTGAACGATAACTAAGCTTGACTAGTTACCAACTGCCAACAACTGAAGGAGGTTGGTGTTGGCACTCCTAATGGCTCCTAAATTGTAGGGATTGATCTAGGAGGCGCATAAACTGATGCATGAATGTGAAATCAATTGTAGTTAGCCTCTATCTATGTTCCCCACACTCTAGTGACTAGTACACGTTGCCCCATTATGACAAGTGGACCCAATAATAACTAAACGACTTGTAAGTTAGGAAAATATAATCTAATACACTAGTTTGGACAAGGGGGGATTATAAATCCTAAAACTGCCCCAGAATCCTAACTTGGACAATTGAAGGCCCTAGTAACAACACCAAAAGTCGCCCATATACAAATCTAAAAGAATTAAAAAATGTTGCTTAATAAACCGCGCAAATAGGGGAAAAGCTCATGGGAAACGCCCCCCTCAAAATAAGCAGGAACAGGAAAATACAAGCTATCTTTAGAAGAAAAGAAACTCCCTCCTTAGAAAATAACTTGCCAAAACTCTGCTGGAATTTGCAGCACTATGGCACAGTAGTATGGTTTTTCTATGCAACAACATCTTGAAGTTGTTCATGTGAACCTCTCAATGTCCTTCTGAACTGATAGATGTAGTGTATGTTTCTCCTTGCTGGAAGATGAAAGGAATGATCAAATTTCTTCTTCTGTGGGCTAAATTAGCGATCATTCACTATCATCAAATAACACTTTTTTGCAACCTTGTTGCACCACTCTATAGGGAGCGAATCTATGTGAGAGAGAGAAACATGATCATTCTGATACCGGGACTTAGTTCTCCTTCTATCTTCTAGATTCCTAGCACCATCCCTAGCTATAGCAATGAAATTTTGAGCCCATCTAGGATTATGCCTTTGGTTTGGAATGGATGTTGAATCTGGATCTAGAATCTCATGAGATTCAGCCTCAATACCAAGATCATGTTGATCTTGATCCTCTTCATTTGAATCTGAAATGTGTGACAAATCATCATCATCAAAAGGTAGTGGAAGAGTGGTTATAACTTCTAGTGATTCAGATGGTGGAGGATCACACAACTGATCTTCTTCAAACTGAACACTCTGCTCAATGAAGCATTTACTAGTTGCAACCTCCATTAACTTGTATTGTAGCAGGGATTTCTCCCTTGCTACAGGGCAGGAATGGCTACCTTCCTTCTATAGGACGGAAGGGTAGGTTCCTGGTGGTAAAATGCAGTAAAAATGGACAGAAATGGAATAAAGAACATAAAGGAAGAAAAGATGGCTAGAAACCCCTCTACAAACACTGTTAGGGTTTAGCTCTAGCAACCTGCAAACAAATGTTAGAACCAAAATACCTGCAAACAAATAATGGGTTAGAAAGCAAATAAAAGACTGAAGCAAATACATAAAATAACACGAGTATACCTTCTCTTGATGGAATGGGCCACCATGCCCTAGCTTGGAGAAGCACCTCTCTTGGATGGGGGATCTATGGCTCAATGGAGGATGGAGGAGAGGGAGTGTGGGTGGATTGAGAGAAAAAGGGTCTCAAGGAATCCACTCATGCAACATAATAGTATGCAAGGGAGAAGTGTTTTGAGAGTGACCCCCACCCCTCTATTTATAGCTTTTTTGGGGCTTTTTAGGGTTTTAAGCCCCTGGTTGCAGTTTTAGCCCCTTCCGCCCTATCTTTAGCTCCTTTTGGGTTTTTTAGCTCCTTTGAGGGGGTTTAGCCCCTTTTTGGAGGCTTTAGCCCCTAGGAGACCTATTTAGGTTCTTTTTTGGGGTTTTCAAGCCATTTTGCTCATTCTTAAGCTTTTTTTAGGGTGTGGGGGTCTAACGGGGTGAAATGAGGGTTGTGCATGGGTGTCCTTGGGTGGTGTAGGCCATGTAGAGCTGAGTGAGGGATTTTTCAGGTTAACATATTGCCCCCTAATGTGTGAGGGCAGGAGCTCATCGTATGGTCGATGGACATCATAGGATTTTATGCGGAGAGGTGGTGCTTTCTGGGCTGGGGCATGGTGGCTTTTGGTTTTTGTATTAATATGGTTCCCATTAATGGGTGAGATACAAATAATGTGTGACATGTATATGGACGAGGCAGGCATTCCCATGCTCGTAACAATGTCAAAAGAATAATTTGATCTATGCTCTATAATATAAGAGTCGATCATATACAACTAATGATACATAGTGGTTGCCTCAATGTGAGGCTGAATATAATACTGATCTGAAGAACTGCTACATTTGACCCATGGCATTCTCATGGAATGCTACATCTTCATGACTGATCGCCTGCTAGATCTGGAATGGTACATAGATGTATGGACTCATTGATGGGGAGTCAGAGTCTCTGTGGTACAAGTATGCTGCATCAATCATAAATCTATATAGAAGCACTGTTGGGGCCTCTAAACACTGTCTCCAACGCAACCCGAAAATCACAAGGCACATAAACTATTTAGATCCCTCGAATAGACTCATCAATGTTCTAGATTCAAGTGACATCTGGGGTCTTCGACCAAATACTGCACTGACCTATACCCTATACAAATCTCAATGATGTGATGATGTAGTTGGAGTCGAGCACATGAGAAACAACCATCCCGAGAGGCACTAAGGACTCCTCTTAAGTGGTCCAAGGAACTCATCAATGAGGTTAATGAAGCTAAGATACAAGGACCTCTAGGTCTATCCTCTGGAATATGTGTGTTGTCATCGACAGAGGGAGACCTACCCTATGTCAAGGCAATGGTGTTTCCTTGACCAGAAGCGTGAGGGAGATAACCAAAATATGTGAGATAATCTGCGGACTGACCCATTGAATCGGGGGGGGGAGGGAAAGAGTTGAACAGGGGCAGGGGAGTGTAGTAGACTCAAAATTCCTCTGTTCAAAGTATGACGACAGGGCAGACCAGGCAGCGAATGAAATTGACTCATGGGAATGGGATCATAGTTGTAATACCGGCAATGTCACTGCAGATGTGAAATACTTGGGGGAGGTGGACACTTTTGATATTAATGGGATCCAAGGAAGATACATTGCAGAGTACTTTGAACAAAGGTGACCGAAAGTGGGAACGCTGCCAAACTATTTTATGTGGGGTGGTGTCTAGAGACACCGTTGTGGTACGATCTCGTGGATTTTTGGTGAGCCCGAGAAAGTAAATGCTCGATGGTGCTTTCAATTTTAGAGAGTCTGAAAGCACGAAGAAGACTCTAGTGGGGGCTCTTTTTCGTTGGTAGTCTCCTGTGCCCAAAAAAGGATAAAAGTATACATAGGAGAGCCCGCCCATCCTTTGGGGGATGAGAGACTTCTTTACCATTGGTAGTCAGTCAAGCCGGGAAAGGTTAAACCTATACTAGCTGGACGGTCATTCAGATACTTTTACGAGCATGAACGAAAGCAAGTTTTCTCGGCAATCTTTTCTTGATGAGAAGGATGGAAAAGAGCTTAACGACAACCCATGGTGAGCTTTTTCATGAAGTTCGGCCCCTCTGCCCGAGAAAGAATAACAGTATGCAGAGGGGAATGGTCTTGGCTTGAATATGCCAAGGTGGTCCTTTTCATTTGATGGTCTACATCGTCCACAAAAGGAGGTAAATGAGATGATGTAGATGCCCTTTCCTATCCTTTAACGAGCAGGAAAGAAGCAGCTATGCTCGGAAATATTTTCATTCTTTTAGGAGTCAGAAAAGAGCTTAAAAGAAACTCTAGTATGGTCAACCAATTGCGGTGGCATAAGCGGTGCCCCATGTCGGTACAATGAACAGTGGTCCAAAGGTCATCCGCGTAGTATGGATGGAACATGTGGCTCTTAAACATACCAATACATGCACGGGATAGATCACGGTAGAGGCACACAAACCGAGGTGGCTCTCGGACAGAGGTCAGGAGTGTCATGTGTGAATTACGGTGGACGGACTTGACTACATGCGATGTGAGTGCAAGTCCAGAGGTAGTTAAATAACAAATGTATGCAAATGAAATGATCCATCCTCCGAGCAGTGGCCTGGGGACCTGCATAAGGTGCAATGGACGGAGTAGATAGCTATGTGTTAAAAAACCAAAATGATGTTCCTTGACGGGCGGTCGCCCGATAACCCGCATGAGTAGCGGTAGGCAAGTGTGATGCAAGTATAGGTCCGCAGACACTTGCATCACCATGCTGTAGCTCGTAAATCGAGGTAACTTTCGGGAAGCGGTCCCAATTTTTTTTTGTTAAACATGAGACAATGGACTCATAAGGAGATAGATATTTGGGCCCGGAGGTGTGAGGGGTGTCTCGAACAGTGTCCGGGTGACTTTGAATTAGCAGCTAATGGTGCTGCCCCTAAATGGGGGTCTTTGATTTATGGTAAAAACATTGCAAAACAAAAAAGGGAAAAAACCACGCTATAAGGGACTCATAGTGGTTATATCAGGCACAGAATCTCTTGAGGTGGAGCCCGTTGCACGGCTTCTTCAAGAGTCGATCGTCTGAGTTAGTGAAGAGGTATGCCCCCTTACCAAGATGAAGGTCATTGGCAAGGTGGGATGACAAAATATGGTCTTTTATGGGAAGAACCGATTCCACACTGTGGTTTAAAGGGAATGGGGTAAAACCAAAGGCCATGCCCACATTTGATTGCAAAACTGAAACAACAGCGTGCTTCTTCTTCAACCATGTTATTTCACGATTTGGTGTTCCTAAACAATTAGTCTTAGACCATGGAGCACACTTTCAAGACGTCGTCTGGGCTGAATTGTCGACCATGTTGAAATTCAAACACCAGTACTCATCTTCCTACTACCCCCAAAGCAATGGCCAAGTTGAAGCAGTCAACAAAATCATTAAAACAATGCTCCAAAGGATGGTGGGAAACCATAAAACCAACCAGCATCACATGCTATTCTCCACCCTATGGGCTTATCGCACATCCACAAAATCCACAACCAGTTTCACTCCTTTCGGCCTAGTACATGGCGTTGAATCAACACTCCCTATAGATTGCCAAATACCATCCTTCCACCTCGTGGTAGAACTCCTCCCTGATACTTCGTCTTTAGAAGAATGACTCCTCCAACTCGAGCAAACCATAGAAGATTGTCGTGCTACCCTCCAATCCATTGAAGCAACAAAAACATGGTCAAAGGCCCACTATGACTCCCATGTCCACCCTCACACCTTCAGCGAAGGCGATATGGTTCTAGTCTACGACCAAACCAACAATAAGTTGGGCAAAGGCAAGTTCGAATCAATGTGGTATGGACCATACGTCATCCACCATTTCCTTAGAAAAGGGGCATACACCCTTATTGACTCTGATGGACAACTCTTGGAGAACCTCCACAATGGGATCTACCTCAAGAGATTTTACGCTTAACATCACTAATGAGTCTCTTGATTTTCTTTTCTTGTTTTTCAATGTTTTTTAGCACAAGTCGGGGCAGCACCATTAGCTACTAATCTAAAAACACCCGGAACCTGTTCGAGACACCTCTCACACCTCCGGGCCCAAATTTCTATCTCCTTATGAGACCATTGTCTCATGTTTAAAAAACAAATTTCGGGACCGCTTCCCAGAAGTCACCTCGATTTATGAGCCAAAGCATGGTGATGCAAGTGTCTGTGAACCTGTACTTGCATCACACTTGCCTACCACTACTCATGCGAGTTTTTGAGCCACCGCCCGTTAAGGAACATCATTTTTATTTTTGTAACATATAGTCGTCTACTTCATCCACCGCACCTTACGCGGATCTCTGGACCATTGTCGAGAAAACGAATTATTTATCTTGCATGTATTTGGCATATAACTGCCTCTAGACTTGCACTCACACCACATGTAGTCAAGTCCGTCCATCGCAAATCACACACAGCTCTCCTAACCTCTGTCCGAGATCCACCTTGGTTTGCGTGCCACTACCGCACCAACTCGCATGCCTTTGTCGTGATCTATCCCATGCATGTATTGGTATGTTTTAGATCCATTTGCTCCATCCATACTGCACGGATGACAATTGGACCACTATCCACCGTCCCGACATAGGGCACCGCCTGTGCCACCATAATCGGTTGACCATACTAGAGTTTCCTTTAAGCTCTTTTCTGACTCCTAAAAAGAATGAAAAGATTTTCAAACGCAGTTGCTTCCTTTCTCTCTCGCTAAAGTATAGGAAAGGGCATCTACATCGTCTCTTTTACCTCCTTTTGCGGACTATGTAGACCATCAAATGAAAAGGACCACCTTGTCATATTCAAGCCAAGACCGTTCCCCTCCGCATACTTTTATGCTTTCTTGGGCAAAGGGGCCACACTCTATGAAAAAGCTCACCATGGGTTGTCATTAAGCTCTTTTCCAGCCTTCTCATCAAGAAAAGATTGCCGAGCAAACTTGGTTTCATTCATGCTCGTAAAATTATCTGAATGACCATCCAGTCAGTATAGGTTTCACCTTTTCTGGCCTGATTGGAATACCGACGGTAAAGAAGTCTCTCATCCCCTACAGGATGGGTGAGCTCTCCTATGTATACTTTTATCCTTTTTCGGGCATAGGAGACTACCAATGAAAAAGATCCCCCACTGGAGTCTTCTTCATGCTTTCAGACTCTCTAAAATTGAAAGCACCATCGAGCATTTACTTTCTCGGGCTCGCCAAAAATCCACGAGATCGTACCACAATGGTGTCTCTAGACACCACCCCACAGAAAACAGTTTGGCAGCATTCCCACTTTGGGTCGCCTTTGTTCAGAGTACTCTACAATGTGTCTTCCTTGGATCCCATCAATATCAAAAGAGTCCACCTCCCCCAAGTACTTCCCATCTGCAGTGAAATTCCTGGTATTACAGCTATGATCCCATTCCCATGAGTTAGTTTCATTCGCTGCCTGGTCTGCCCTGCTGTCATACTCTGAAAAAAGGAACTTTGAGTCTACTCCACTCCCCATGCCCCTATTCAACTCTTTCCCTCCCCCCCTCCCATTCAGTGGGTCAGTCCACAGATTGCCTCACATCTTTCAGTTATCTCCCTCGCGCTTCTGGTCAAGGAAACACCATTTCCTTGACCTAGGGCAGGTCTCCCTCTGTCGACGACAACACACATATTCCAAAGGATAGACCTAGAGGTCCCTGTATCTTGGTTTCATTAACCACATTAATGAGTTCCTTGGACCACTTCAGAGTAGTCCTTAGTGCCTCTCGGGATGGTTGTTTCTCACGTGCTTGACTCCAACTACATCATTGCACCGTTGAGATTCGTACAGGGTATAGGTCTGTGCAGTATTTGGTCGAAGACCCTGGATGTCACCTGACTCTAGCACATAGATGAGTCTATTCTAGGGACCTAAATAGGTTATGTCCCTTATGATTTCTGGGTTGCGTTGGAGATAGTGTTCAGAAGCCCCAGCAGTGCTTCTATATAGATTTATGACTAATGTAGCATACTTGTACCACAGAGACTCTGACTCTCAATCAATGAGTCCATACAGCTATGTACCATTCCAGATCCAGCAGGCCATTAGTCATGAAGATATAACATTCTAGGAGAATGCCATGGGTCCAATACTGCAGTTCTTCATATTAGTATTATATTCAGCCTCGCATTGAGGAAACCACTATGTATCATCAGTTGTATATGATCAGCTCTTGTATTTTAGAGAATAGATCACATTATTCTTTTGACATTTCCATGAGCATGGAGATACCCGCCTCGTCCATATACATGTCACACATTATTTGTATCTCACCCATTGATGGGAACCATATTAATATAAAAACCAAAAGCCACCATGCTCCAGCCCAAGAAGCACCACCTCTCCGTAGAAAATCCTATGATGTACATCGGCCATACGATGAGCTCCTACCCTCACACATCAGAGGGCAATATATTAACCCACGAAATCCCTCACTCAACTCTACATGGCCTACACCACCCAAGGACACCCATGCACAACCCTCATTTCACCCCCAAAAAAAGCTTAAGAATGAGCAAAAGGGCTTAAAAACCCCAAAAAAGAGCCTAAATAGGTCTCATTGGGGCTAAAGCCTCCAAAAAGGGGCTAAAACCCCTCAAAGGAGCTAAAACCCCCAAAAGGAGCTAAATATAGGGCAGAAGGGGCTAAAACCCCAACCAAGGGCTTAAAACACAAAATAGCCCCAAAAAAGCTATAAATAGAGGGGTGGGGGTCACTCTCAAAAGACTTCTCCCTTACATACTGTTATTCTACCCGAGTGGATGCCTTGAGACCCTTTATCTCTCAAGCCACCCACACTCCCTCTCCTCCATCCTCCATTGAACCATAGCTCCCCCATCCAAGAGAGGTGCTTCTCCAAGCTAGGGCATGGCGGCCCATTCCATCAAGAGAAGGTATACCAGTGTTATTTTATGTATATGCTTCAGTCTTTTATTTTATTTCTAACCCATTATTTGTTTGCTGGTTTGTTTTCTAATATGTTTTTACAGGTATTTTGGTTCTAACATTTGTTTACAGGTTGTTGGAGCTAAACCCTAACAGTGTTTGCAGAGGGGTTTCCAGCCATCTTTTCTTCCTTTCTGTTCTTTATTCCGTTTCTATCCATTTTTACTGCATTTTACCACTAGGAACCTACCCTTCCTTCCTATAGACAAAACGTAGCCATTCCTGCCCTGTAGCAAGGGAGAAATCCCTGCTATAGAATTGGCAACCATACTGGGGATCTTTGATTTGTCGTAAAAACATTGCAAAACAAAAAAGGGAAAAACTACACTATAAGGGACTCATAGTGGTTATATCAGGCATAGACTCTCTTGAGGTGGATCCCGTTGCATGGCTTCTTCAAGAGGCAACCATCTGAGTCAGCAAAGAGGTATGCCCCCTTGCTGAGATGAAGGTCATTGGCAAGGTGGGATGATGGAATCTGGTCTTTTAGGGGAAAAACCGATTCCACACTATGGTTTAAAGGGAATGGGTTAAAACCGAAGGCAGTATTACATATCTCTCCATCATCGCGTAAGTGGTGTCAGGATAGATCAGGTCGATCTTCCACAGCCGACGAGACGGAAGGGAAAATGGTCCTAGCGATCATGTAAATGGTATTGGTTGTGGTTTTGGTGGCCTTGCCCCTAGTCGTTGTTGGAGGAAGAGGGAAAGCCTGGATACGGGAGGAGTCTTTGATGGACTCGGAGGTAGGTGCAACATAATCTCAATTGGTTGGACATGAGTCAACACATCCTGGGGCCTCAGAGGTAGGGTAGGTGGTTCAAGATACCACATAGGATCTCCCAGTGTGAAATCCTGTAGATTGATGGTTTCCAAGGAAAACTTACTCATGATACCGGATGGTAGGGAAAGGAAAATAAAAAGGGAAAGGAAAAGGATCACGTTGAGTGGGAATGAAACCCATTGTTTCCCTGGTAACTGATGTTGCGCCTGTGGCTGTGGAAACAACAGAAGAGACAGGACTGATGGACCGTCGGCGATGGTGGAGACAAGAGGGTCTACAGAACTGGACATCATGTAAATGGGCATGGTGTCCGAAGAAGAAGGTGGGGGATGGACTTCTTCGATCAGGGTGATCTCAAATTCAAGGGAATGTTGACGAAGGTTGGCTAAAGCCATTCGAAACTTGGGAAAGTCTTGGCAATGGTGAGAATAGTGTCCATACAAAACACAGAGGGTGCAAGCATGGTTTGTTCTCAGTGACTTGTTTCTTACTGTTGGTGTGCTTGGAATTTCAACCACGGGGAGTTTTTCGGTTGTATCCATGGCATCCAAATGCGCACAGATCATTGGAATCTCAAGGCAGTTTTGAGTCAGATGGCCCTATTCTTCGCAAATGGTGCAAGGTGGGATCTGTCGAGGCTCTGCGATAGCTTTCACATTCTTACCCCTGGCCCTTTTTGGGTGGGGTGGGGTGGGTGCGGGTACGGTGGTTGGTTTTTGCGGGCTGGGTGGAGGATGAGACTCGACCGCAATGGGTTGCACAAGAGTTAAGACTACCTGGGGCATTGATGGTTGAGCTGGTGGATCAAGATACCACACAAGCAGTGTTAAGACTAGTCTGGAGTTTGGTTTTGGTAGGCAACACTAGCATTGTTGCTTGGTTGTGGTGGTAGTGCAGGTGGTTTTGAACGGTGCCATGGTTGGTGAGAGACCGAGCCTATGATTCCATCTGCAGCATGGTATGCCCCCAGTGCATCCTAGTAGGAGGTACCCACACAGGGAGCATTTGGAATGACAGTGTAAAGGTCCCCAGATTGTGCATAAATCATATCAAACTGCTAGGCTTTCAAGATGGCCTCCTCTTTAGATTGGGGATGTTCGGATGCAACGTTCTTTGCTATAGGTGGGAGCAAGGTTTTGAGGAACCAATCTAGGAATATCTTGTCATCAAGTTGGATCTTACACAAACTACGGCGTCACCACCACTCATGGATGTGGTCGGTTATGTGGGTCGCAGTTTTCTGGCGGCAAGATAACAAGATCTCCACCCCTTCGTCATATCTGAAGGGGAGTTGAAAATACTGCAAGAACATGAAAGCCAGGGAGTTGAAATCTGGGTACTTGGCTTGTGGTAGTTCAATGTACCATTTGGCGGCAGCACCTGTGAGGGTGCATTGGAATATCCTTAGCCTGATCGAATCATCTACGATGTTGTTTAATGAGCACCATAGATGAAAAGTCATGATGCAGTTTTGGGGGCACTCCCCTGCCTTCCCTTTAAACTTGGGAATATCTGAGGGCAGCTTGGTTGGCATGGGAGGCCAAAATGTTTCATGGCGGATGGGGTCATTTGTTAATCGAGACAAATCAGGCAAGTTGAGACGTGCCATGAAATAAAATTTTGACCCTAGGTTGATGTGAGATGGGGCAGCCATGGTGTTGGGGTTTGCAGGTGCATAATGCACTTGCATTGCTGGGGGTACTTGTGGCACCATTGTGGATGGGCCAGTTCCCCCAAGTGTGGTGGGAGGGATAGTGTGGGTGGAAGGGCCACTACCCCCATGTGTGTGACAGGAGGGGCAGTGTATGGGGAAGGGCCACTACCCCCATGTGTTGCAGGTGGGACAGCATATGTGGAAGGGACACTGCCCCCTTGTGTTGTAGGTGGGAGAGTGTGTGTGGAGGGGCCACTACCCCCATGTGTTGCAGGTGGGACAACTTGACTGGTCAATATGGGTGGTGGCAATTGACTTATCACAGTTTGCATAACCATGCTGGGGCCACCTGCAGGGTTGTTGGTGATAGTTTGTGGTGTGGACATGGGTCCACTAGCAATTGTTGTGCCAGAAAATGGATCTAGGTTTGCACCAGCCATGGGGATTGATGGTGCAATGTGCAGGTCTGGTTCAGACTGATATGGTTCTGAATCTGAATCAGAGGCTGTGTGATCCCTTGAGGGTGTGGGAGGTCATCAAGAATGGTCTCGATGATGTCGATTTAATGGCATGAACTTAGGTGGTTCACCTCTTAGGCATGAGGAAGAGCGTGAGGGATCAATTGTGTTGATTTTGAATGTCAAACAAGTGGTAATGATTATTGTACCCCTATTTCAATGGATTCCTATTGGCTGTAGGTGGTCACTCGACCACCAAGACTGCTAGAAGACATTGCTTGGATTTTTCCTCATGGGCGTGCTACTCAATCGATGGGGGTCGTTGCCCATTTCGCTTGGCAATTCCTCTCAGCGGCCAGCTACTTTGGGGTTCCCGTGGTATTCCTCACAATGAGTTTCTGGGCTGATCTCAAGTACTTCCCATGGTTAAGGCAGTCAAGGACTTATGTCCTCAAAGACTGCAGATTTTTAACTTAGTGTAAATTTGTAAATTTTAATGGCTCTCTCAGGGTCATGAACTGAGTTGGGTTGATTTACATGGTATGGTGTATATGTCTTTTGTTTTTCTTTTATCTGATGGTTGCACATGGTTTATGAATATTCTGTAGACTTCATGTCATTGTGGGTGAAAGCAGTAAATAAACATAAATTTTGTAGACATATACCATTCTTTATCCTGAATTGTGATAGCCTAACTATGTGACTACCTTCCACCTATATTCTTCTTCAACCAAGAGAAGGTGTTGGCCTCTCAACACAATGGGACTAAGCCCATCCGTAGATCCATAGGTCACCTCCTAGATGTAAGGTTGGTCAATAGGGAGGATGCTGAGCACCGTGAGAATCCCTCCTTCTCTACCCCCTCTACCTTCCAAGTCACCCATTTTTAGTGGTTTTGAACAATATTGGGTGAAGTGCCTATTACTACACGAGCTATGCCCTTCGTCTTATCCTAGAATACGCCAAAGGGTGATTACTGGGTAGAGGAGGAAGGGTACGCAAGATTGTTGATTTTAAGTGATTGTTAGTCAAACTATATTCATTAACCCATTAAATATTTAATTTACACTTTGTTATGTACATGAAATTGTCGTTAACATAAATAGAAACAGAAATAAACAATTCGGATGGACAAAGGCGGATGAGCCGCACTGACAGTCCTTAATTATTAAAAACCCAATTCTGAGTGACAGATCGCATGTTTCGGGTCAAATGTGGTGAGGAGGTCGCCAAATTTTTCCAGAAACATGCGAGGGGATCGCTCAGATTTTGCAAATAGAAGTGGGCTGTCTTTTGGAAGTAGGTCGCACCTTTTGAGGGTAAAGGGGGTCGCTAGTTTTATAGCAGGGATTTCTCCCTTGCTACAGGGCAGGAATGGCTACCTTTCGTCTATAGGACGGAAGGGTAGGTTCATGGTGGTAAAATGCAGTAAAAATGGACATAAACGAAATAAAGAATAGAAAGGAAGAAAAGATGGCTTGAAACCCCTCTGCAAACACTGTTAGGGTTTAGCTCCAGCAACCTGGAAACAAATGTTAGAACCAAAATACCTGCAAAAACATATTAGAAAACAAACCTACAAACAAATAATGGGTTAGAAAGCAAATAAAAGACTGAAGCAACTACAAAAAATAACACTGGTATACCTTCTCTTGATGGAATGGGCCACCATGCCCTAGCTCGGAGAAGCACCTCTCTTGGATGGGGGAGCTATAGCTCAATGGAGGATGGAGGAGAGGGAGTGTGGGTGGCTTGAGAGACAAAGGGTCTAAAGGAATCCACTCAGGCAGCATAACAATATGCAAGGGAGAATTGTTTTGAGAGTGACTCCCACCCCTATATTAAAAGCTTTTTTGAGGCTTTTTAGGGTTTTAAGCCGCTGGTTGGGGCTTTAGCCCCTTTTCTGGGCTTTTAGCCCCTTTTGCCCTATCTTTAGTTCCTTTTGGGGTTTTTAGCTCCTTTGAGGGGTTTTAGCCCCTTTTTGGAGGCTTTAGCCCCTAGGAGAACTATTTAGGCTCTTTTTTGGAGTTTTTAAGCCCTTTTGCTCATTCTTAAGCCTTTTTGAGGGTGTGGGGGTCCAATGGGGTGAAATGAGGGTCGTGCATGGGTGTCCTTGGGTGGTGTAGGCCATGTAGAGCTGAGTGAGGGATTTTTTGGGTTAATAGATTGCCTCCTGATGTGTGAGGGTAGGAGCTCACCGTATGGCCGACAGACATCATAGGATTTTCTACAGAGAGATGGTGCTTCTTGGGCTGGGGCATGGTGGCTTTTGGTTTTTGTATTAATATGGTTCCCATCAATGGATGAGATATAAGTAATGCGTTTTCTGTATATGGACAATGCGATCATCCCCATGCTCGTGACAATGTCATAAGAATAAAGTGATCTATGCTCTAAAATACAAGAGTCGATCATATACAACTGATGATACGTAGTGGTTGCCTCAATGCGAGGCTGAATACAATACTGATCTAAAGAACTGCTATATTGGACCCATGGCATTCTCATGGAATGATATATCTTCATGACTAATAGACTGCTAGATATGGAATGGTACATAGCTGTATGGACTCACTGAGTGAGAGTCAAAGCTTTGTGGTACAAGTATGCTGCATCAATCATAAATCTATATAGAAGCACTGCTGGGGCTTCTGAACACTGTCTCCAACGCAACCTAGAAATCACAAGGGACATAAACCTATTTAGGTCCCTCGAATAGACTCATCAATGTGCTAGAGTCAGTTGACATCTGGGGTCTTTAACCAAATACTGCACGGACCTATACCCTATACGAAGCTCAACGGTGCGATCATGTAGTTGGAGTCGAGCACGTGAGAAACAACCATCCCAAGAGGCACTAAGGACTCCTCTTAAGTGGTCCAAGGAAATCATTAATGAGTTTAATGAAACCAAGATACAAGGACCTCTGGGTCTATCATATGGAATATGTGTTTTTTCGTTGATAGAGGGAGACCTGCCCTAGGTCAAGGCAATGGTGTTTCCTTGACCAGAAGCACAATGGAGATAACCAGAAGATGTGAGACGATCTGTGGACTGACCCACTGAATGGGGGGGGGGAGGTAAATAGGGGCAGGGGGAGTGCAGTAGACTCAAACTTCCTTTGTTCAAAGTATGACGGCAGGGTGGACCAGGTAGCGAATGAAATTGACTCATGGGAATGGGATCATAGATGTAATACCGGGAATGTCACTGCAGATGGGAAATACTTGGGGGAGGTGGAAACTTTTGATATTGATGGGATCCTTTAGGGGATGAGAGACTTCTTTACCATTGGTAGTCCAATCAGGCTGGAAAATGTTAAACCTATACCAATTGGACGATCATTCAGATACTTTTACAAGCATGAACCAAACCAAGTTTGCTCAACAATCTTTTCTTGATGAGAAGGCTGGAAAGAGCTTAACGACAACCCATGGTGAGCTTTTTTGTAGAGTGTTGCCCCTCTATCTCGAGAAAGCATAAAATTATGCAGAGGGGAACGGTCTTGTCTGGAATATGCCAAGGTGGTCCTTTTCATTTAATGGTCTACATAGTCTGCAAAAGGAGGTAAATGAGATGATGTAGATGCCCTTTCCTATACTTTAGCAAGTGGGAAAGGAAGCAGTTGTGCTCGGCAATCTTTTCATTCTTTTTAGGAGTCAGAAAAGAGCTTAAAGGAAACTCTAGTATGGTCAACCGATTACGGTGGCACAGGTGGTTCCCTATGTCGGGACGGTGGACAGTGGTCCAAATGTCGTCTGTGCAGTATGGATGGAGCAAATGGCTCTCAAACATACCAATACATGCATGGGATAGATCGCAGTAGAGGCACGGGAGTCAGTGTGGCAGTGGAACGCAAACCAAGGTGGCTCTCAAATAGAGGTCAAGAGAGTTTTGCGTGAGTTACGATGGATGGACTTGACTACATGTGGTGTGAGTGCAAGTCTGGAGGTAGTTATATGCCAAATACATGCAAGAGAAATAATTCATTTTTTGGACAATGGTCCAGAGATCTGCGTAAGGTGCGGTAGATGAAGTAGACGGCTATATTTGCAAAAATAAAAATGTTGTTCCTTAACGGGTGGTCGCCCGAGAACCCGCATGAGTAGCGGTAAGCAAGTGTGATGCAAGTACAGGTCCGCAGACACGTGCATCACCATGCTGTGGCTCGTAAATCGAGGTAACTTCTGGGAAGCGTTCCCAAAATTTGTTTGTTAAACATGAGACAATGGTCTCATAAGGAGATAGAAATTTGGGCCCAGCGGTGTGAGGGTTGTCTCGAATAGGTTCCGGGTGACTTTAAATTAGCAGCTAATGGTGCTTCCCTTGAATGGGGGTCTTTCATTTGTGGTAAAAACGTTGCAAAACAAAAAAAGAGAAAAAACTACGCTATAAGGGACTCATAGTGGTTATATTAGGCATAGATTCTCATGAGGTGGAGCCTGTTGCACGGCTTCATCAAGAGTCGATCGTCTGATTCAGCGAAGAGGTATGCCCCCTTGCCGAGACAAAGGTAATTGGCAAGGCGGGATGACGAAATCTGGTATTTTATGGGAAGAACCGATTCCACACTATGGTTTAAAGGGAATGGGGTAAAAGCAAAGGCGGTCTTACATATATCTTTATCACCGCGCAAGTGGTGCCGGCATAGATCAGGTGGATATTACATAGCCAACGAGATGAAAGGGAAACCGGTGCTAGAGATCATGTAAATGGTATTGGTTGTGGCTTTGGCGGCCTTGCCCCCAGTTTCTATTGGAGGAAGAGGGGTAGGCCTGGAGACGAGAGGAGTCTTTGATGGACCTAGAGGTAGGTGCAACATAATATCAATTGGATGGACATGAGTCAAGACATCCTGGGGCCTCAGAGGTAGGGTAGGTGGTTCAATATACCACATAGTATTTCCTAGTGTGAAATCCTGTAGATTGATGGTTGCCAAGGAAAACTTACACATGATACCAGATGGTAGGAAAAGGAAAAGGAAAAGGATCATGTTGAGTGGGAATGAACCCCAGTGTTTCCCTGGTAATTAAGGTTGAGGTTGCAACTGAGGTTGCAGCTGTGGATGGGGAAACAATGGAAGAGACAGGCTTGATGGACCATCAGTGATGGTAGAGACAAGAGGGTCTATAGAACTGGACATCATGTAAATGGACATGATGTCTGAAGAAGGATGTGGGGGGTGAACTTCTTCGATCAAGGTGATCTCAGATTCAAGGGAATGTTGTCGAAGGTTGGCTAAAGCCATTCAGAACTCAGACAAGTCTTGGCAGTGGTGAGAATA
>LPNX010565235.1:0-77604 GCA_001517045.1 Pseudotsuga menziesii | reverse complement strand
AAATAAAATATAAAATATACCATATAATATGTACTATGTAAACTAATAAAATGATCATTGGAATATGACCAAAATACCTCCAGCGCAAACCCAAACATACGAGCAAACTCTTCTTGAGTTCATTCATGGAGGATTATGAGAAGGAAATGGATTATAAGAAAGCTAAGACGACCTGCACAGTTCTTTGTAAGTTTATTGTTTTAATTTTTTGCACTAGATCAGTGGAACGGATCGAATAGCCAATAGGATTAACCTGTAATAGATATTTTTCTTTGACTGCAGAGGGATTTCTTCAAAGCAGTGCGGACAACAGCTTCACTGAGAAAATTGAGGCGCATAAATTGTGAAAGCATCAAGCTGCCCCATGAATCCCTTGTTTGCTAAGCAACTACGACTGTGTTACTATGTTGCTGCTTCATACACAGTAAACTCTATCATTCCAGAATCAACATTATCTGGATTCATGGTGAATTCCTCCCCAAATTACCCAAGTATGAAGAATTATGTTGAATTCGTGGAGATTTCCTACTCGGATTATCTAAATAGACGTTTGACGCCAAATATTTTCTGTTGGCAAGAAGCCATGAGGGTTTGGTGGGTTTTGGGAGGAAAATAGTTGTGAATTTGGTCTGAGAGGTGCTTTTAGTTTTTTGGGTATTTATCAGGTCACATTGATGCTCGTCGAGGAATAGTCATGCTTAGAAACCATTGCCGAGGGTTTAGAATTTGGGTATTTGTTTTCGAGCTCTTACATGGATAGAAGGGCATTCGAGAGAGCTTGGAGGCTCTTAAAGAGGTGGGTGATGAATTGCAGGTTGGTTTCTTGGTTTTATTTGGAAATTTAGCTCATGCATGTTAATCTTGGTTAGCATCCTATATTGTGAATGTTCAAAATTGTCTAGCGTCCTGAATCTTGATTCTTTATTGTGAATTTTGATTCCTAAATAGTTGGTTTTTCAATAAATGGTAAGAATTCAGTTCTTTAGTGCCCAGCAAAATGAATGACCACACCTCAAATAACAATAGTGTTGCTACTGCTAAGTTCCTTTCCTGAAGCAAGTGTTATTGAAGCCTATGAATGTTATATGTTCACCCATCCGTCCAAAATTTCTATGTGAAGCTTTTTCATTCCCATCTCTGTGAAATTGCAACACCTTACCGTGCTAAAAAATTTAGGGTACTTAGAAACACTAATCACAGTTTGTTAGGGAGATTTTTGTCTCTTCAACTAGAAAGAAACCTTTATGTCGTTTACTGAGATAGAGCCCCTGACAACTGTGCCAGTTCTTATGTTGTTCCCCATGTTGTTTCTACTCTCACAGGGACAAATGGATGGGCATAATGTGTAGGATAACCTTCTTGCACCAATATAGGACTTCGAGCCAATTCTCAGGCTAGAGAGGGGGTACCCTCAAATAGACTAAAGATATATTTCTATGAGGCTAAGACTCCTTTTATTATTGTAAGACCAAATCTGAACAACAGTGGAAGAAGCATTTACAACAGGAGAGTACTACGCAAGAGAAAAGGTAAATAGAACATAGCAAGGACCAACAATAGATAAAACAACAGCATCTTATTTTTATTTTAAAGAAGGATAATATTTTATAACATGCCCTTTTTTATTACAATTTCAATAGACAATATCACTTTTTATCCTTCTACTAGTTGGGTGCACACACTTTCAGCTGAAGAGGATATTAAATTAGACATGTTTGCTTGTTCGACCAGTCTGTTAGTTCTCACCTCAGAGGATTAAGTATGCCCAAAGTATTTAGTCTGTTGTTAGTTCTTACCTAAGGAGTATTCCTTCCAGTCCGTGGATATAAAACACATAGCCGATGTTGCTTTTTTGGTCAGCCTACCATTCCGAGGGATTAAATATGACTTGCTTGCTTGTTGTTCGATTAGTTGGTGTTAGTTCTCACCAAGGTATTTAGTCCATTGTCGGTAGTTCCTATTGCCGGTAGTTCGCACTTCAAAACTTGAGTTTTCTATTCAAGGGAACACTTGGGGGTTTGTACTAATGTCGATAATACACCAGTTGGACCCACATATAAGCCAACTCAAAAGGGTCTTAGTCACCATCATTTTCACCACACCAAAGGATGATAAATATTGTTTGAGAAGTATTCTACCGAGTGATGATGTTTCCCTACTTCCCTCTAAATGATGTCTCTGAGCTCAAGAAGCTATGTCTCCATGTGTTGTAGAGGATGCAACTGCTTAACATCATAAGACAATAGTAGAGTTGAGTTTACATGAGGAGAAGACAGTAGTTTAAAGATGGGGTTTGTTTGCTATCAAACAACAGTCAAAGGTGAGGTTTGCATTATGATAAGACAGCAGTCAAGTTGAGTTTGCATGCTGATAAGACAGAGTTTGCATCATACCTCACTTGAGTTTAGGAGTAATTCGAAGCGGCATGCAGGAGAGGTTTCCATAATATACCTTCAGCTCTACATTCAACTAAGAGCAGTTCTTCTTACAGCTAACTAGTTCAACAGTCAGATCACTATGAGATTGAAGTTTAAGGTGCAGTTATGTAACGCATGGGCACACTTGTAAATGATCTCATGCAGGGCGAAGAATCTCTTAAACCTAGGTCACAGTTCTAGGTCAATTGAATTCTATAAGAGTAGTAAATACTTATTGTAATGGGGTTGGATCACCAAGGACATTTGTCATTGTAATTTCAGAGGTTTACAATTGAATAAAACTGAAATAATTGATCCACTTTTTGTACCCCTGTTTTTATATGCTTGATACTTAACTAGTACATATTTCAGCCATTTTTGTTCCATTTTTAAGAATCATTTGCAGATCTAGAGATTCTTTAACCCTGATTTGCTTGAACTATTCCAGGTTTCAGCGAGCTTTCCAAGGCCCTGACAATCTGTAGATTGGAGAGATCCATTCCTTAGCTAACTAGTAGCAGCCAGGACAAAGGTTGTTATCAGCACCAAACCCAAGTATTTCAGTCATATTTTGTGTGTGGAAAGATTCTTCTTTTTCAGAAGCCTCACCATTATTCTCCATTTTCCTTCAGACGCATGTTCTGGCTTGATTTTGACTCCATCCCTTGGTCAGCACTAGTTTCCTCTGATTCTTTCCTTTAAGTTCCATTTTGACCTAGTAGTTCAAGTACCTGTGACCAAACTCTATTGCACTATTTACTAATAAGTTGCATGTATAGTTGGGGATAACCCCTAGAGTAGGAAAAAACAAAACCTGAGCAGGAAGCATGTATGTTGAGGTAACATTGGGCATAGTGAAGTGTGCACTTGATTGGGCCCAATGGTTAAGAACATGTGTTATCTCCAAGGAGGTCACAAGTTCAATTTCGGTGGGGGGTAGGGCTGCGCAAATTGACCCATCGTAGTGAAGCTGAAAGGGTAGGAATCCCCTTGATGTGAAGTCTCAGCCTAGGCTGACCTATGAGCTATTGGTATATGTGGCTTGCACGCTGTTGCATATACTCTCGAAAAATTGCTAGGTTCCCATGGTTTAAAAAAATACAATGGAAGTAGATTGTAGTGTCTACAGTTGCACCAAGTCTCCATCGACATCAGCAGTGGAGTTTCGAGTGTGAAAAAGACCAAACCGATCCAACTCAATTGATTCCGTACCTACTCGGCAAAGTCAGTACCTAACTAGCCAGTGGGGCCATTTTTAAGATAATTATTCTTTAAACCTTAAAAATGTATTTCCTAAAACCCTAAACCCAAAATGCATACTATAAAGAGACCCACTTCCTACCCACCCCACCCCTGCCTCTATTTTCCTCACACCTGTCTCATTGAGCATTTGGAGTTTTTGGAGCAGCAGCAAAGAGTGTGATTTGGAGTGAACTGGGATCTCATTTGGAAAATATTATTGGGTTGCTTGTAGTGGATTTGGCATCTACTGAAGGAGGCTACATCCCATATTCAAGCTTGGACAGGTTGTTTTCCAAAGTCTTGTGCCCATTGAGTTCATTCCCAGGTAGGTTTATAGTCAAATCCACCCCTGTTTTCTTTTCTCTCATAAAAACAGATCTATCTTTTGTTGCAAAAAAAATTGAGATAAAGTTGGCACATTTGTATTTGTAGATTTATTTGAGTTTACAATGGCCCCGAGAGTGAAAGATCATGCATGGATCCATGCCGATATTATTTATAGTGAGATGTATTGCAAATTTTGCAGGAAACATATCAGACAAGGGGGGATTTTCATAGGTGGAATAAACACTTGGCTGTTATAAAAATCCAAATTGCCCCCTGTAATCACAACAGAAGAGATTGGAGATATAAGATTGGAATTGGAAAGTCATTTTGAAAATTTTTAAGAAGAAAAGGCTTAACAGGCAGAAATAAATGTTGAAATAGGGAGAAAGAGGCAACATTCCATGACGAGGGTATCTGGATTTCAAGAATATCCTAGTTATGATTTTGAAGGCTCTCCCTCAATGCCTTCTAATGCTATTAGGGACACCTTTCATTATGTTCCTCCCTCTCATGAAAACAAGCCTAAGAAGAAGAAGAACATCAAAGGTATTTCAATAGACCTTCCCGAGATCATATTGTTTCTGAGATGGAACTTACAATGGCAGTCTGAAAAATTATTTATCTTATTACTATTGTAGTCATCCCTTGCTTTTCTGATGTCCACTATTTTTGTTACTGATGTAATTTTGTTATTCTTTGTAGGCACATCACAAGTCACAGCTATGTGTTTGAGCTTTGGCACGTAATATATCAATTGATACATATCTTTTGTTTCTTTTTATTTTCCGGAGTTTCTATACATGTTCTGTTTTGGTTGGTAAAAGAGCTTATAATTTCATTAATGATACAAATACTTATACAAAATAAGGTAGACAGAAACTAGCAACCTGAGATAGTTTGAACATGGATTGCAATTCTCTCTCTGAATTGTCCTTGCCATTGCTCTTTATAGGTATATACATTATTTCTATTATCTTGATTTTCGAATACTGCCATCTACAAACAAATTTCTGGCTAATTTACCTATAGTTGGCAGATTGTACTGTAATATATGTATAACATTGCCATTTACATTGGAAATACAAAACGCAGAATCAACTATGTTACTATTATAGTACTGCAAATCATCCTATAGATCAAAATGATAAAAAGGACAACATGTAAGTCTTCTTCTGAGCAGCAGGGTGTCCAAAAAGGTAGTCTGGTTCCCTATGCAGTGTCTTGCTTCAGTATATAGTCTTCTACAAGCAGCATGTGGATGTTCTAAAATTTTTAAAAATAGATCAGAATTTCGAGAAGGAGCTTCACCATTCAATAATAGTGCACTGTTGTCCTCGCTACTGCTCTCCTTTCATTGTCTGCAACTGCTTCCTGATCTCAGATAATTTGTTTCTTTATTTTCTTATTTCTGTTTCTTGTTCTATCACCCTCATCTTTAGATTGTGGAACTTGTTCTTCACATTTTGAGTCAGCTTCCACATTATCTCCAGGTTATTGAGAGCCCCAGGGGCCAGAGATTATACTATAAAAATCAAGGATAAGATGTGGAACATCTGGGAGCTTCTCTATAGTGAGTGATTGTAGAGTTCAGGGAGTGTGGACAGAGGCCCTGAAGTGGGGCTTCAAGTGTAAATGTTGTTTGAATCCAGCCTGGGCAAGTCCACAATGAGGAGACTTAAAACCTTTTGATCTGGAGGGAGCTCACCATATGTTCGCATAGTTCCCAGCCAAATCCTCGAGCCATTTTCCATACCAAGAAAAATTCCCAGTAAGGGGAAAGATCATAAGAATATTTCTTGCCATCCCTAGTTATCCTCAATTGCACTAATTGCCATTGTCTCACTAGCATTGTCTCACTCCCTATCTTATTTTAAATGCCACTCCATAAGTCTCAGCGTTAACTAAAAAATCCATGTTGCTCCCACCATTCTACCAACACCCAATGGGGGAGAATGGCAATTGGTGCAGTTGACAATACACAAACTAATTGCTGCCCGAATGACAGCAAAAGCAAAAGCAAACGATCTGATCTCGAAAATGGAAGAGAAGGGCTTGTGTTACCCTAAAACTTGCAGCCCTCAGAAAAAGCAGAATAAGTTGACTACTATAGAGAGAAAACCACCTTGATGCCAATAGCTTCAACCCAAAAAAGAGCAGGGATTGAATGGCCAAACAATATGCCCAGTCCCTTTGACAGTCGCAGATTGTTGCCACATAAAAGATTGAAAAGGATTGGGATGAGAGAGTATTTGGAAGGGACAATCCTTAATTATCTTGTTTGCAATTGATATTTCCACCTTTCAAAAATATTAACTTCAACAACTAAAAAAAATAAAAGCAAAATAAAATAGATACTTGAGATGAAATGATCATATTATCTTAAATAAATGTCTTTAACATCCCCACCTTGTGGTAGTGTGCGTATCTATGAACCTTTTCCTCCAAGTCCTTCACATAATGTTAACAACATAAGTGAATAGTTGTTTCAACCTTTTACCAAGCAAGGCCATGAAAACTCATCTGATGTTGTAAATTATTATTCACCTCCTCTTCATGATAATCTACACATGGAAGGTTTTGAGTCCACATCCAGCAAGAGATTCTGATTCCTTCCATCCTACTACACATCCTCTGATTTGACAACATACTTCCATGAAAATTAGAACTCTCTCATAACTCCTGTCATCAAGTTAGCCTTCCACTTTCTCGATATATTTTGCTACGTTAGCAATAGTGTGTGTGTTTTCCCTCGCTATGGATTCCTTGGTAGCGATCCTCAAGAATTCAATATCCTTCACACATTGAACTGACAATGCTATCTGAATTAATAAAGATTCTTTGGGTTAAGCCCGTCCTGAAAAGAGAAAAAGTGCTGCTACCACTTCACTAAATCACTAAGATTTATGCCTAAAGCAAGTGGTTTATAAGGGCATACAACAGCCCATACACTAAGTAGGGTGAAGGAATTCAACCTTTTGGCACTTTCTGCCAGGGTTTGTAGTATCATGTGGGGGGTGGATCAAAATAATAGCGATAAGAAGGCACGGAGTTAACTCCCAAATCCTTCAAAAACCGTATCATTCATGACATTTTTAATAACTCCTTCTACAACATGCTCATCTTCAATATGCAAATGATTCCAAACACATGGTCAAACCCTACAACTTCAAGGTTTATTTCCAGCATTTCACTAATGTGTATTACCTTCAAATTGACTTGGAGAGTTTCCCCATTACTTTTTGTAATTAAAATATCCCTTTCCTTCTCTTTTCCTTCCCCAAGTTTCATTTGTACAACCAATGCACAAAATTTATCTTGAAGACTAGATTCTTCATCCGCACATTCCAATATATGTTTGCACACAAATTTGTACTATGTACAGACCTCATAAGCAAAATATCAACAATATGCAATACACTTACCAATTATATTTTAGAAATGTTCCTTTTCCTCCTTGCTGCGGCTTGTTCTTGGTTCACCCACACGTTCTTCTCCAACATGGTGTTTCTACTTCTCATGCAAGCTATCACTATAATGGAGAAACTCAAAAGAAATACCAGCTTAGTTGTCCTTTTCTGAATTGTTCATATGGAAAACTCATAACATGTTTCTTTAATAAATACTTCTCTAGTAAATCCACTTTACTCTTCCATCTTCGATAGGAATATTTCACTGAGTTTCCATGTATAGACTAGATTGAACATACCTCTTCTTTACACAACCAATCCTTCATACTGTAAGGATGCTTCATTGGTTATGCTCATCCACAATTTGTTATAATTAAAAAAAATCTATAATTTCCCGTGCATTAGGTTGATATGCTTCCATTTAATTTAGAAGAAACGTGTCCCTTCCCTCTTTTTCTTTTGTTAAGAGAATATGTTTTTTCTCACCATATTCAACTTCAACTTGACCATGAGCTTCACTGGTATCATTTCTTTCCATGTGCATCCTCACATGCTTTGGTTGTGCCAGCAAGCATAACACCAAGTATGTTAGGGAAAACGACAATTATGCTCATCATGGAATGCTATAGCCATTAATGGTTACAGAGCTCTCTGTCTCAAATTCATTGCATTTGATTACCATGTCTGCATACATATGGTTTTGAGTCTCCTACAACTATTGGCTGTGAACTCCCTTTCTGTTTTTCTTTTTCAGCTGGAAGAAGAATGGCCTCTTTTTTCCCTTGGCCAGGAAAGTTGTTGGCCAACTGCCCATTCATTGGCTAGGTAGTTATAAAAATGTGGTGCTGAAATTCCTTGTTGACTGGGCTTATTCTGCCAATGCATTTGGAGAGGGCCATGTTGACTGTTGGATTCTTCTAGCTAGATCTATTACAGATCAGACCTCCTCAATTTGAAGGCTTTTGGTTCCACAAAAGTTCAATTGAGTTTGGTGGTAGTTGCATTCCATGCTCCAATTCTCTCTGGAGAAAAAACACCATTGCAAGACACATTCCATGCTCAGCCTCTCTTTGGAGGCAAACCAATATTTGAAGATCCGGCTCTGGAGCTTGATTATCCTGCACCTGCAGTTTGTAAGTGTGATTACAAGTTACTTACTTGCATTGATTGATATCTTGGCTTGATTGGATGAAACCTGTTCTGATATCTTCCTGTCTATTAGAACACTTTTTAACTTGTCATAATTTATGTTTTTTCCCTCAAGTGTCTGTCTGAATAATTTTTAGGTACACTTTTACCTCTTAAGAATGTTATATTGTGATTGTATTTTAAGGTTTCCTTCTTATTGAGGTGATATAGGTAGTGTACTATGTACCATTAAAATTAATAAAGGTTTTTATGTTTTCTTTGTTTGATTTATAAAGATTGTTACCATTGTATCATATATGATGAGAGAATATTGTATTGATTAGTGCTCCTGTTAATGTAGTTCATGATTTCTGGATTGGTGCTATTTCAATTCTCTCTTTTGTATTGTATTATTAATTGCTTATATATATATTAAGCAATATTTTATCACTTGTTAACTAGCTCTTCTGGCAGAGATTAAAGAAATAAATGAGAAAAAGAGGAAGGAGGATGATGTACTTCTTGCTATCGCTACTGGGAATAGAAGACCAATAATCCCTAATCTGTAGTTTGAATATCCTGATTCTGACATTCATGAAGACTTATATCAAATTATTAAGTACTCCTGTGATGAGGTATGTACAACGATGGAACAATTTGAGAAAGTGATGAGGCTTTGGACATCATTCTTGGAGCCTATGCTTGGTGTCCCAATACGAACTCATGGTGCAGAGGACACAGAGGAGGCAGTGAAAGTGAAGAACTCTGCTGCAAAAGGTAGTGCAGCAAGTATAATAGGGGAGAGTGATGGAAGTGCTGGAGCTGACATCGAAAACACTAATTTGAAACAACCAACTCCTATTGGTAATGGTGAGGAAAATTCAACAATGGGAACAACAATTTCTGTCAGGGTTAGAATGGAAAAGGGTGAGAGTACCATCATGGGAAATGGTATTCATGAAACTGACCAAAACGGGCATAAAAGTGAGGGTGGAAAATCTCATTCTGCTACACCTGTTGCTAATGAGATGCCTGGTACAACCATGCAGGTTGGTTGCATTGAAAAGTTAGATGACTCAAATGCTGTGAATGCAGTTGCAACAGAGTCAAGTTTAGGACGATTGGGGTTGGACCATGTATCAGGTTAGCTACTCATCCCATGTATGGTACACAGCTTCAAAGAGACTTAAAATTATTAGAAGAATTTGGCTTTAACAAGCACTGTAATGTAGATAATATTAAGTTCATATTTAACTATTCTATTTATTTCTCTCATTTTGAGGTTAATTGTGTTGTACTTGGTAGGGACTGGTGCACAGCATTCAAGGCCTGGGCAAATCGTCGGTGAGAGTGGGCCAGAGCCTTCTATAAAATACAGGGCAGGGCCTTTAGTAGATGTATGGTTCTGGAGTTCTCTTATCTTATCTACTTTTGCGGCCATTTGTTGGAAATTATTAACATTACGTTATCTACATTGTTGTTTTAAAATATAATATATGCAAAGAACATAGGACGAAATAGTGTTCATTGGTTAAATTATACTACCAGGAAGCTTAATAATATTCAAATAAAAGTATTTCATTGGTTGTAATTGAAACATCTGATTGCTGGTAAAATACCTTCTTCCTCCCATATTATGTTGTGTGCATTTCACATGCTATATAAATTATGAGGATTCATAGCTAAAAGAGTCCATATGGGCTATTATATTGCCATGTTGATTTCATATGTCTCTTAGCGGTGGGAATGCATTATGATCTCTTGATTGTTAATATTTACTATGTATGGCAGTAGAGTCAATGAGTGTTTAAATATCTACAGTATGCCACAACATATGAATGATTGGATGTGGAGTGAAATCCCTACTTGTTTTTGCTTTCTATTATGTGGTTTCTGTAATTTATTTAATCTGAGAGCTGAAAACGAGCAATACCAAGAGAGTTCTTATTTGGAAGGCACTGTCTTTTGTCTGTTGACTTTTTTGTCTCATTTGAACTAAAAATATTGTTCGTTATGCAAACCATCATTTAAACTTGTATATGTACATTGTATATGCATTTGTGTAACTAAAATTTGTCACACAATGTTGTACAGGAAACTGAGAGATGACATATTGGCTTAAGAATGGAAGGTAGGAACATGGATTTGAGGTATCTCGAAGAAGTTGTACATAGCAGCTTGAAAATTGAAAGAGAAGAAGGTGAATTGTCACCTACGCCAGAGACTGAGGATCAACAAAACACATTGTTCGCCCATGCTAGCAATGTAGTGTCTGGTAAAGACACTGTGCCTAGAGGGGAGGAGAATGGTGCAAACAAACAGTATAGAAATAGACGTGGAGAATATGAAGAGGTTGAGTGTGGTGCTGAGGCAGGAGGGGAACATGATGCCGATGTAGATGATGAGGGGGAAGAGAGTCCTCAAAGATCAATTGAGGAGAGTGAGAATGCTTCAGAAGCTGGTGAATATGTTTCAGGTAGTGAATCTAGGGATGGTAATGAGTGCTCACGTGAAGATCATGAGGAAGAAGAGGAAGATGATGAAGAGCATGAAGAAAATGATGGAAAGGCTAAAAGTGAAGGTGAGGCTGAGGTAATAGCTGATGCACATGATGTTGACAGAGAAGGGACATGCTTGGCACTTTCAGATCGTTCTCTGCTAACAGTCAAGCCTCTTGCAATACATGTTCCTTCTACTTTAAACAATGGAGCACAAAAAGAGTCGAAAATTTTCTATGGCAATGACTCTTTTTATGTGCTTTTTAGGCTCCAACAGGTATTCTGATACTGAGAGATTAAACATATTAATGTTACGTGCAATTTGTTTTATGTAATGTCAGCATTGTGTTAGTTGTAGGATAGCATTAAATGTTAGAACTTAGACAGCAAAGCATAAATGTTTTATTAAAATTAATATTGGAAGTATCTGTTAAGTAACCAACTGTTGTGCCCCTACCCAACAGCCTTTAAAAAACATTATTTCATCAAAAAAAATTGTATTTTGTTTTGATGAAATGTTTGAATTTCATATAGCAAACCTAAATAATTGATAGCTACTGAAATGGTGACATTCCAGAAGCTACTGAAATATGAAATTCAATGTTTTTAAAGAAAACCTTTGCAGACTATGGATTAGTTGACAAAATTACTATTTTGAAATTATTATTTTGAGTGGATAAGTGTTAATAATTTGTTATAACCTAGTAGTGATTTCTTATCCGAATACTTATCATTTAATTTTATTATGTGATTTTGTTATCATAAATGTTGATAAGGTTTTGAAATTGGGAGGCTCATTATGGTATTGATGACACCTTATAAATGGGTAATTTTGATTCAATTATTCAACTTGGTAATTCTGATTCATTTAACGATGGATATTGAAAGATAAAACCATGCATTCAATTTAAGAGTTTGAAAATATTTTACTAAGCCTATCTTATTATTTTTGCTACATTATTAAAAGTGTTAAATAAATAAAGATCAAATAAGTATATTTATAATTAATAGACTTTATTTATTTTTTATTATTTATACAAGATAAATAAATCTTTTAATTATTTTGTATAAATATAATAAATAAAGTTCTTTGATCTTATAAATGTTTACCTAGAAAATGAGGTATAATTAACACTTTATTTCATTTTTATCATATTTGCAAAAACACCAGGAATTAATGTGAATTTTATAAAGGCTTAGAAATGAGCATACTTTTATTTATTTATTGAAGATTATTGTCTAATTTATCCACCGGTTATTTGAATAACGGCATGTGGTTATCAATGAAGATTGAAGGAGCTATTAATTCAATGGAAAGGTTTGTGAATTTTGTTTTATCCACAACGGGATCCTCATATTAAATCAGCTATCTGTTCTCCGATATTGTAGAGATTTGAGAGATGCCAGCCGAATCTATGGATTATTATATTGTTAATAATGATAAAACAAATATCCTGTAGATGCTGAAATGTTTTAATTACACATATTGAAACAAATCACAGATTTTGAAAATGCCAAAAGAGCTGGAAAGATCATTGGTTAAGATATTTATTTTCTCATGATTGAATTATGTTTACACTTCTTTCTTTTATTAGGTTTTTTTTTTTCATGTGCAGATGCTAAGGAGATTGTTATGATTCTGGAAATTGCCAGGAGACGAATTTTATTCTCTGTCAGTTATTAAAAACGCGTTTTCAAATAACAGGCGTTTTTCCAGGCCACGTTGTGAACAAATGGAGACAGATCTGAAAAATCCGCCACATGGGTTTTTCTCAGAACGGAACCGTTTAGTTGCACTCACGAGGATTTTGCCAAAAAATGATGGATTCTGGGAGATTTCGAGAGTTGTCTGGACGCGATTTTTGTAGTTGCGGCCGGCAAAATTTCGCCTGTGTAAAACCTAATTTGGATTCCGTTTTTGGTTATTTAAGCAAACTGGAATTTGCTGGAAAAGGAGGAACGTGGGGGGATGCCAAAGCTGAAGATATTTCTCTCTTGTAAGCTCAGAAATCACTGCTGTCTGAGGTCGATAGTTGATGGAGAGGAGACAACAAGTCTGTAGTTTGATTTATCTGCAATTTTAGATAGCTATCTATCTTGACCTACGATATATTGAACTCGTGATATTTTTAATATATGTTTACAGTTTGTATACTTGGAATATAGTTTTGATATCTATCAGTCTTGTCATTTCTTTTCTATTTTATCTATGTTTGTTATAATTCTCTAAAGAATTTTGCAAATATACATGTCTTGTACGATTATCGATTTTTTAATGTTTTTGATCTTGCTGATATGTCATGTTGTTTAATTAATGATCGATGTCATTGTTTATATAATATGTAATGATTACTGCATGGTTTTGTTAATGTTTAAATTTCTTTAAATATTATCAAGTGTATTCATGCAGTATTTTTATCAGCATAGTTCGATTCCAGGTTTAATATTCTTTTCACTCTTGATAAGGATAAGATCAAAAATAGATTAATATGCTGTTTCTTTTAAATTATTTTATGGAAAACAGCCATTGAATCACATTCAGGTTATTTTCTGATTTTTGTAATTAATGTATATTTGTTAATAATGCAAATTTTATAACTCATTTAACATGTTTGATTAATTTTTGATTATTTATAAGTTCAGTTAATTAAATAGATTTGGTTAATAGATTAATTTACTTAGATTACTAATTTGTTAGTAAGCAGATTAACTAGTTTAATTTGTACATTCATTAACTAGTTTAATTTGTACATTCATAGGTATTTATTAGATTTAATTAACTAAAGCAATAGCTCTAGTTTTATCTTTTAGACTTAGTTAGACTTTCAGGCTAATAGAGCCTTTAAACCTGTCGGAAACAACCATCCCAAACAGCTTGGAACCTGCTCTAAGGATCCCGGTCTGGGTTGTCTTTCATGTTACGCGCATAGTCATATATGCGCGTCAACATTGGCGCTAGAAGGAGGGCCAGTAGATGACAAGTTAGTCTACTGGAGCTATATCATTGATTAATGGCTTCTGTTCCGATTTGGAGATGTTTTTCTCGTTGGAGATGTTTTTCTCGAAAAATTATGGTTGATACTCCAACAAGTATAGTTGATCTCTTGACAGAAAACAAATTTAATGGTGAGAAAGTAACATCTGCATATGAACATCTTTTACAATTTATTGATCAATGTATCTTTCACGAGATTACTGATAAAGATGTTTTGTGCATATGCTTGACTCTTACTTTTGAAGGACGAATCAAGAAATGGTGTGAAACTTTGCCGGTAGCCTCCATCCATTCTTTTGAACATTTAATTAGTGCATTCTTAGTTTCTTTTGGGAATTATGATTTCATTAGTTTGTGCACTGAATTAAAAAATTTAAGGAAAAACAAAGATGAATCAGTGGAATACTTCATTGATAGATTTCTTAATCTTTGGTATAGGTTTCCTTTGAAAGATATTCCTTGTTTAGGTGAATGGCTTCATCATTTGATTTTTTCAAATGAACAAGATTTAGAAGCTAATCAATCTGAATTTTTATTTAATGATCATTCACAGTTTGATTTAGTTTCTCATGAAAATTCTAAAAATTTAGAAGTGGTAGAAAACCAACCTTGTTTGACAACGTTTTTCACTTTGACGGATGTGGATTTTGAAGAACATGATAGTTCAAATTATGATATGTCCATATCTTCGTTGAATAAAAAAGAAGTTTATGAAGAAAATTGTCATGTTCCTACTTCTATTTCAGAAACAAAAGAAATTGAATCTAAAACTTCTAGTTTGACTAAAGAGATTCGAGATTCATCTTGTGGAGATCTTATCATTAATCATTTTATCACATCTCCATTAGTTCTCGATTCTTCTTATTCTAAAGAATCCAATGATTTTCTACCACATCTATATTCTTATGATGAACATAGTAAAACCTCAGATAACTTATTATGTTCAGATTTTTCTGTAGATCGTGTCACGGATATTAATCAGTTTATCCTAGAAGAAGAAACCAAACCACCTATAGACTTATCTTTTGAAGAGGAACTATTTAATGAAGAGTTTTCCTGTGATGATCTTTCTTATCCACGAAAAGAATTTCATTCTCTTAATGATTCAACATATTTTTCTTTGTACCCTGATATATTTAATCAAAAGGCAATGCATAGTTCATATTATTATGATTTTGATTTCACATTGTCACAATATTATGCGATACAATACAATCATGATTTGCATTTAGAAAATGAAGAAATTAATCTTTCTTTCCATGAAACATTTTCTCAATTATATGCATGGGAATTAGGGAATATTCAAACAAGTAGACTTGAAGAAGTATTTTATGATTCATCGAAATTCTTAGATCAACAATCTTATCATGATCAGTCACTTGAGTTTGAAAATCAATGTGGAACAAGTAAAGTCAATGTTGATCATCATCATATTAATAATTTACATCTTACAACAATTAATGATGATTTTCCACCTACCTTATTGGATTCCATTAGTTCATCTCAAGTTAGTGATTATGAGGAATTTAATCCCTATCAAATTGATCAAGACATTAACCATAATACGGAGAACACTCTTGAACTTGAATTTAAGAAAATTGAATATGAATTTGATGATCTTTTTGAACAACGTGTTTGTCTGCAAGATGATGTTCATAGGGAGGAAAACCTACAGGAATGATTGTTGAACTTTGAGTTTCTTTCACATGTTTCTATGCACAAAACTTTAGCACATGACTATCACGATATATCTCTCTCATTACCATATTCTTTTGAACAATCCTATGTTATTAATCACACGTATTATGATAGGATTGCAGATTGGCTCGAGAGATCTTTTCTTGCGAATTTTCCGGAGAATGGTAAGTTGGCATTTACTTTGTTTTTTGAAAGTCAAAATGGTAAGTCAAATTTATTTATTTTTGGTTTCAAAATACTTCAATTCTTATTGCTGATTTTCATTTTGTCTGATTTTGCAGGATTGGAGTTATTACGATGGCTTCATTGGAAATTTTCATTTACTTAGTTTGTATATATTTTATTTTATTAGTTTAGGTTTGGTTTATAATTTAAGATGATTTATGTTTGTTTACATTTCAATAAATGCAGATAGATGGAGTTACGACGACATCATTTTTAGAATGAGATGACGACATCATTATTAGGGAAGTAGTTCTTTACTTTCTGTCGTTTTCTTTAATCGTCTCATTAAAAGAAAGAACCTTTCATCTTTTTATAGCTGCATATTCATTAGAATTTATTTTGTTACTTTGATTTCTAAATAAAACACATTAGATTAATGTCTTATCACTTATTAAAAAACAACTTCAACTAAATTGAAAGATTTAAAAGCAAAATAGGGATAAAATTTTTAAAATTTGTTAATCCATTTTAATCTCTTATTTTCTTTTGCTGATAATTAGTCATATGTTGTTTTGACCTATTTTCTATTTGATGAGATCTTAGTTTAACTCATGTGTTGTGTGTGTATGATTTATTTTAAAATTTCATTTTTTCTCGTAGACTTTGAAATCATTTGTTTTTGCAATTTGTCCAAATAAAACTCATGTATATATTATTTTGCTTTTTCTTTTGATTTTTGTTGTTCTTTTGCTTTTTCAAAAAACCAGGAGACATGATTCGGATCTCGGAGTGTTTTTATGTCATAAAATTGGAATCTGATTATATAAGACATGAAGAAAGCTAGATTTTTAAAAATCTGTTCTTATCTCAGAAATAAAAGAAAAACAAATTGAACTATTGCAAATAAAATTACTAGACGAAAACTTTCACTTTATTTCGTTTCTTTTATCATTATCCTCAAATTATTGGATTTAATGAATATCGAATTCATTATTACTAGGAATTCTATTACTTATTTAGAAATCAGTTCTGGGAAAGCAGTTGCAATTTAATAATAAAATCAGTTACCTATAGATCCTTTACGCTATCTTACTCGTAAAGAGTTTCCTATTACGTTCCCCCATTATAAACATGCAAATCTCTAGTAGATGAGCACTTAAATGCTGAATATGAAGACTTCTTTAAACTTATTAGCTTGGGATATAAGCCGTTGGGTAGAATGGGTTAAAAGACGTACCATTTCGAGGCTATGGATGCCTGCAGGCAGGAGGGCTCCATCTATGGCATACTTGGATTCCGAATCTTAAATTGTTATATATACAAAAATATATAAGAATCCAAGGTCATCCCACACTCGTGAAGAGGTTCCAATGCAGCTTACCCATTAATAAATTGAGAAGTTCTAAATATTCGTGTTTTATCTTATCTTGGGACTAGAATGGTAGGATGTATGGTTAAAAGTCAACCCTTTCGAGGCTATGGACGCCTGCAGGTAGGAGGGTCATGAATATAGTATTGGGATCATATCTTTAAAAACTGGTCAAATATCAAAATTGTATTGTATTTTCCAGAATTAATTTCTTTTGGAGTCTTATGTTTTCTGAAAAAACTTAAAATTCGTATCATTTTTGAAGGTAATCTCTGGATAATGATAAAAGAATTGAATTTGGTATTAGTTTGAAGTCTAGTCTTATCATAAGACATAGTTCTTTTATCTTTAAATGTCAATCTGAGTTAAAGAAAATTTTTCTTATCTTGCTACATACATAAGTCAGATTTCATGTTTTCACAGAGATAACTGTTTCACCCGGTCAGTCGCCATCTGTTGTGCCCCTACCCAACAGCCTTTAAAAAACATTATTTCATCAAATAAAATTGTATTTTGTTTTGATGAAATGTTTGAATTTCATATAGCAAACCTAAAGAATCGATAACTACTGAAATGGTGACATTCCAGAAGCTACTGAAATATGAAATTCAATGTTTTTAAAGAAAACCTTTGCAGACTATGGATTAGTTGACAAAATTACTATTTTGAAATTATTATTTTGAGTGGATAAGTGTTAATAATTTTTCATAACCTAGTAGTGATTTCTTATCCGAATATTTATCATTTAATTCTATTATGTGATTTTGTTATCATAAATGTTGATAAGGTTTTGAAATTGGGAGGCTGATTATGGTATTGATGACACCTTATAAATGGGTAATTTTGATTCAATTATTCAACTTGGTAATTCTGATTCATCTAACGATGGATATTGAAAGATAAAAACCATGCATTCAATTTAAGAGTTTGAAAATATTTTACTAAGCCTATCTTATTATTTTTACTACATTATTAAAAGTGTTGAATAAATAAAGACCAAATAAGTATATTTATAAGTAATAGACTTTATTTATTTTTTATTATTTATACAAGATAAATAAATCTTTTAATTATTTTGTATAAATATAATAAATAAAGTTCTTTGATCTTATAAATGTTTACCTAGAAAATTAGGTATACTTAACACTTTATTTCATTTTTATCATATTTGAAAAAACACTAGGAATTAAAGTGAATTTTATAAAGGCTTAGAAATGAGCATATTTATTTATTTATTGAAGATTATTGTCTAATTTATCCACCAGTTATTTGAATAACGGCATGTCGTTATCAATGAAGATTGAATGAGCTATTAATTCAATGGAAAGGTTTGTGAATTTTGTTTTATCCACAACGGGATCCTCATATTAAACCAGCTATCTGTTCTCCGATATTGTAGATATTTGAGAGATGCCAGCCGAATTTATGGATTATTATATTGCTAATAATGATAAAACAAATATCCTGTAGATGCTGAAATGTTTTAATTGCACATATTGAAACAAATCACAGATTTTGAAAACGCCAAAAGAGCTCGAAAGATCATTGGTTAAGCTATTTATTCTCTCATGATTGAATTATGTTTACACTTCTTTATTTTATTAGGTTTTTTGTTTTTCATGTGCAGATGCTAAGGAGATTGTTATGATTCTGGAAATTGCCAGGAGACGAATTTTATTCTCTGTCAGTTATTAAAAATGCGTTTTCAAATAACAGGCGTTTTTCCAGGCCACGTTGTGAACAAATGGAGACAGATCTGAAAAATACACCACATGGGTTTTTCTCAGAACAGAACCATTTAGTTGTACTCACGAGTATTTTGCCAAAAAGTGATGGATTCTGGGATATTTCGGGAGTTTTCTGGACATGATTTTTGCAGTTGCGGCCGGAAAAATTTCGCCTGTGTAAAACCTAATTTAGAATCCATTTTTGGTTATTTAAGCAGACTCAAATTTGATGGAAAAGGAGGAACGTGGGGGGCTGCCAAAGCTGAAGAGATTTCTCTCTTGTAAGCTCAGAAATCACTGCTTCCTGAGGTCGATAGTTGATGGAGAGGAGACAACAAGACTATGGTTTGATTTATCTGCAATTTTAGATAGCTATCTGTCTTGACCTACGATATATTAAACTGGTGATATTTTTAATATATGTTTAGAGTTTGTATACTTGGCATATAGTTTTGATATCTATCAGTCTTTTCATTTCTTTTCTATTTTATCTATGTTTGTTATAATTCTCTAAAGAATTTTGCAAATATATATGTCTTGTACGATTATCGATTTTTTAATGTTTTTGATCTTGCTGATATGTCATGTTGTTTAATTAATGATCGATATCATTGTTTATATAATATGTAATGATTACTGCATGGTTTTGATAATGTTTAAATTTCTTTAAATATTATCAAGTGTATTCATGCAGTATTTTTATCAGCATAGTTCGATTCTAGGTTTAATATTCTTTTCACTCTTGATAAGGATAAGATCGAAAATAGATTAATATGTTGTTTCTTTTAAATTATTTTATGGAAAACAGCCATTGACTCCACATTCAGGTTATTTTCTGATTTTTGTAATTAATGTATATTTGTTAATAATGCAAATTTTATAACTCATTTAACATGTTTGATTAATTTTTGATTATTTATAAGTTGAGTTAATTAAATAGATTTGGTTAATAGATTAATTTAATTAGATTACTAATTTGTTAGTAAGTAGATTAACTAGTTTTATTTGTACATTCATAGGTATTTATTAGATTTAATTAACTAAAGCAATAGCTCTAGTTTTATCTTTTAGACTTAGTTAGACTTTCAGGCTAATAGAGCCTTTAAACCTGTCGGAAACAACCATCCCAAACAGCTTGGAACTTGCTCTAACGATCCCAGTATGGGTTGTCTTCCCTGTTACGTGTATAGTCATATATGCGCGTCAACACCAACCTTACAGTAGCATAAGAGGCAAGACCATAATCCAGTGAAAGAACCTCGATAAAATACCTCTCCTGAATCTTCTCTCATCTCTAGCAATTTCTTACAGTGAATGTGCTCTACTTAAGTCTGGTCTTGACTTTTCACCTTGATTTTATGTCAATGGGTCCAGTTTACTGTTTCTTTTAGTAGTACATGAATTGACAGGTTCTATTTTATAAAATGAATTGAGGCTATAATGGTTTGGCATGGTGCAGACATTATATGAGTGATTACTCTTAGCAAAGAAGAATTCATTATCTGCTGAATGTAAATAGAAAAGTGTAAAAGACACAAATGCTCCAGATTTGTATGCAAAGTGAGTTGTGCTTGACAAGTTTTTATATTCATATGCTTGTTTTAACTCTTTTTAGATATTTTGTTCAATTCTTTTGAAGCACAATTAACTATTTGCTTGAATTATCTGATTGCAGATTTATGACTATATTATTCAGTTTACTCGATGGCTTAGTAGATAATGCTAAGTTTGAGGATGATTGCCGAGCAATTATTGGTACACAGTCCTATGTGTTGTTCACATTGGACAAATTGATATTCAAACTTCTAAAACAGGTCTATCGAATAACATCCCTCTACATGTATATCACAGAAAATGCTTAACTAGAAATGACATATGTAATATGTATACAAGGTAGAGAGTGTGACTAGCAAAACAAGTGGGAAAGAACAAGGCATCGATGCATATACTGTATATTGTTTAAAAACATATTTTAATAAGTTTGTGGACTTCTTTTATTCAGATATTGGTGGTGGTAAGGGCTCAAATGCAAGGGAGAATGGTACCTATAAAATTGCAAACAAGGGTGACAACGCTGCCATACCTCCATTCGCAAATGGAAATGTCCAAGCTAAGGAATGTTCTTCAGGAACAAGGTAGAGAGATTTAACACAATTGTATTCTGGTAGGAATGGATTTTACTTTAGCTTATGCCCTCTGATTATGATTAATTAGACACCACATTATAGTGAGTGAACGCTTCAAGTTGATTCATAAATGACCTCTTAGTTTATCTGGTCAGCAGTGTCTATCACTTTTGTAGATAAGTTTTTATTTTTCGTTACAATGATATAATCTGCCATGTATTCTAACTCAGCTTTTATAATGTGTGAATATTTCCAAATGAAATTTCATTTTACTGCATACTATTTACCTGCAATAAACATACATATATAAATAATAAAGTTTTGATATGTTGGGAAGTAGGTGATTTTTTTTTAAAACACTTATAGCCGTCGGTTAAGCGACGGCATGTAGGTGATTTAAAAAATAAAAAAACAGTTATAACCGTCGCTGAACCGACGGTTCAGCGATGGTTTTCTTTGGTTAAGCGATAGTTTTTTTTTTTTTAAATTCTCCACCATCGCATAACCAACGCTTAACCGACGATTTACATTTAACCGATGGTAAACTGAGCTGTCTCTTAATCGACGGATTGGAAATATGTCGGATAACCGACGAAAATCCACCGATGCTTAAAAAAAATCACAGTGTCGTACATGCGACAAGGAAGTGTCGAAAATCCGACAATACGGTTGTCGGATTTTTGGTTGAAATGTACTAGTGTACCAGTTAGCTATCGCTGGAAAAGAAATTTTGTGCCTAAGCAGAACCATAAGCTCAGTGCTGTAGGTATTCTTAGGTTTAAATCTAGGCTCCAATACATTCCTGGGCACTCAAGGTCATCTTGGAATCCAATTAAATGATTTGTATTCGTGAGCAACATTGGATCTGCATCTTTCCAAGGGTTGGGACTTTCTTCAACTTCCCATTTTAAGGTAGATTCCCTATTCCTTGTGCTTTTGACATTTTAAATAATAAATATCCTACAATAAAAAACGAAAATACAAATATTAAATCTTGTAGACATAATTATGTTAATAGGTGAGTTATGAACATAAATCAAGTCTACCTCAAGTTTCGAGCTAAATCAAATGGACTTTGAGAAACAAGATAGCAGGTGAACACACTTGGCTTCTCTAGCAAGTTTACAAAAGATAATGGTGAATATTAATTGTGAAATACCTCCCTGAGCTGGTTAAGATTATTAATGACAACTATATATATATATACGGGTGGAAAAGTTTGGTGATAAGTCCTGTATTTTGTTTTTGCAATGATTTATAGAGTTTGAGGATATGCCCTTATCTGAAATCCTTATGGCATGCTTAGGTGGCAAGGTGGGGTGCATAACTTTTGAAGAGAAATGTTTTGACCATATAATTTGCACCAAGGGATTCATAAGAAGCCCAAGTGCAGTTTTCTTTGGAGCGAGGCGTTCCTGCTATGATTGGTGTAATGGGGACACAACAGCTTCCTTACCCTTCCCATAGTAGGGATCGAAATGTCGAGATTTGTGAAATCATCCAACACAGCTCCTTCTTATTTACAATTCTCCACTGCGTAAACGACTACTTTCATAAATACTAGTTACTAGTAAGTTGTAATAGTAATAATTATGTAGTTTGTAGATTGATATCTATCATAAATTTGTTTGAATATCATCATTGTCAAGCAATAACAACTTCTTAAAGGGTGCTAGCTCAATGGTAGAGCGCCTGCCTAATTATGGGCAAGAGGTTGGTGGTTCGATTCCTCCATGCCCTATCATAAATTTGTGACTACAAAAACGACTAAATTCACATATATACAACTATTAGTAGCTAATTTCTTGTATCTTAGTCATATTTAGCTTATTCATTAATATGTTAACTTCTAGTAGTTTATTTAGTCGTATATTTTGTCATTAATGGTTGCAATCAGTGACTAAATCAGCGAATAAATCAATGATTAACTCAGTGACTAAATCAATGACTAAATCATTAACTATCAATGACTAAAACAATGACTAAATCATTGACTATCAATGACTAAATCATTGTCTATCAATGACCAAATCAATGACTAAATCAGTGACTACTAAGTCAAGCTATTAATGACTAGTGAAATATGACTAGCTATAAGATAGTGGTAATTTGCTACTATTAGTCACCGATTCAAAAATAGTCATTTATAGCCTGATTTTAGTCATTTTTTTAGTCATTAATTTCTCATTTTCTACTAGTGTACGTTCCCTTATTTGCGTTGCGTTCTTCTTCTCCTTCTTCTTCTCGGAGCTCTTCTGCAGTCTCCATTGCAGCAATATTTGTCCTTGGATGTTGGGTTGCATTGCCAATATTTTGCTGGAACTAGGCCAGAATAGGTGTAAGCCATGCTATTTCCTGGTAAGCTTCACGAGCATGCTACTCAAGTTCCTGCACTATGCCACTTCTTAGGTGTTCTGATGAGGTACTCACCAGTGCATGAGTGAACTCATGGATGTGCTGCTGAACCGGCTGAATTAACTTTGTTAGGCATTCAGCTTCGGCTCATTCTTTAGTTGTTTCCTTGTTGTGCATTCTTTCCTAGTTGCACAGGGTTCTAGCCTTATCGAGGAGATCCTTAAACTAAGTGCCCCGGGTGATTTTTTCTTTCATTGGTAACTTCTTAATCTCGGCTTTCAGTGCCAAGATTTGTAAATCTTCTTGCCGTGCTTGCTTGACAAGTTTCTCTGCCACTGCATCATCGATGAGCTTCTTCCATGCTATAGCAATTGTTTCGACTGCTTCTGCAGAGACGTACTCGACTTCCCTGAGCTGGGAAACCTCTTGAGTTGTCGATTGTTTCCTTTGATTTGGTACTTATGGGGGCGTTCTAGGTTGTGGGTTGGTTTTCATTTCCCATATCTCTTTCTGGAGGTCTGCGGCCAACTTGGATAGATGTCTCAATTGATGCATCGGTTTGACCTCAGACTCTTCTTCCTCGTGCGTCGTTGCTTCCTTTATTTCTTGTTATAGTGAAGCCTTCCTCTGGGCTTGGGCTACCATATCTGCATGCTGGAGGTTGATAACTTGCTTTCACTCCCTTTCTTTCATGGTTGCCTTAGCTTCCTGAGAAGCAGCTGTAGTTTCATGAATTCTAATTTATGTTGTAGCAGCCTATGAATAGAGTATATTTGCGACAAAGTTAACTTTCAAAATTTAAAATCAATGTGTCCAATTTATGGAGACTTGCCTTGTTCTCTTCGTCTTTCTTAGACAATGCCTCCACAGGAATTTCTATTGTTAGGGGTGGGATCATGATTGGCCCCACTAAGGCGTCCAATTGGGTGACACCATGGGTTCCAGCCTGCATGGTGTCTTACACTTTGGTGATAGTCCATGCGAGTTGGTTAACTTTATGGTGATGGTCGTTGTCTAATTGATTTTCCTGGTCGTGAGATGTCCCAAAGTTTTCTCTGTGACTTCAACAACAACGTCGCGGAGAAGGGTCAATTCCGCATCTGGTATGTCTCTAACGTAGGGTTGGTTAAACTTTTTCCTCTTGCTATATGGGAAGCTCAATGTGTCTTCATCTTCCTCCTCTTCAACGAGATTCTTGCCCCTCTTTTTTCAGGCTTGCTCAGCACTCAATTCTTCATTTATAGAGAGGTGATCTAGGTTGTCATTGGGTAGATCACACTCATATTCTGCTTCATCTTCTTGAGAGTCATCCTGGGGCTCCTGAATACTAGTATTAATGCCATGCTGACTTGTGTTCTCAGGTGGATTCTCCTGTGGGACTTGCTATCCTGTAGGTACCTTCTCCTAATGGGTAAGCCATTCCTTAGGCCAATATTTGATTTCTTGCTCAATGTATGCATCCCTAAGGATGAAGAATGTTGGAAGGGATTGTTATTGGGGTCCCCTCGTGGTTGTAAGATTATGTTGTGGTGCGCCTCATGCAATTGAATAAACGGGTACTTTTCAACTATTGCAAGAGCCAACTGGTACTGCGCATGCACTATTTGTTGGAGCCTTTCTCCCTATAGGAAAAATATAATTCTGGCATCATTCTTGCGCTTGTTGTCCTGATGGTCCCATAGGTTTTTGTAAGGCCTACCAAGAAAATGTACGTGGTTATTCATGGGCTGATAGTTTGGTGGTGGATCCCATACTGCAAAAGAAATTAAAATTAAGAGTAGGAGAAGTGAAACTTAGCTGTGGGTTGTTCCTATGCTTCTCGTGCATCGTCCAACAATTCATTTAAGAGGAAATTGGACCATTTAATGTGCACCCCCTGTGAACATTTTTTCGCGAGTTCTATTGTTGCAACTGTGCATTTAGCCGTCCTCATTTTGCATAGGACTTTTCTACACAAGATCTTTGCTACTCCTTGTACTACACTATCCTCAATGGATCTGATCAGAAAACCCTTTCCACCGTGGAGGAGCTGATACTTAGCCTTCATATCGTTTTTGTCTGTCTTTTCCCCCTCATTATTCAATTATAGGGTTGGGTGTATTCCCTTGTGCAGTAGACCTTTAATGTCTAAAATCAATTCCACCATCACCTCATATGGTTTTTTCAGCGAAAGGTAGCCACCATGGAAGCACACAAGCAACTTCTTAACATACATGACGACTAGTCCAGAGCGACCAAAGTGGGACATAAGGAGTAGGTTTAATATACCATACTATTCCAATCCACGCACATAATCTAGTGCAGAGACAACATCTGCCTCCGGTGGTTGGCTGGGTTTTACTTCCATGAATTGATCTTTGGATATGTCTCGATTTTGAGTGTCATAGTCTTCAAAATTTAATACCTGAAGCTTGGGCAATATGGAATCCTGGGGTTTTGTGACGGCCCTAAGAATACTGGGTTCTTCTAGTAGCTATGGAATTTTCACCGTTACTTCTACGGCACCAGGCTTCCTAGGAGATACATAGGGCGGTAGTAATTTCTTCTCCTCTTCAGTGAGCTCTACTTCTGGAGATGATGGCCGAACTAGGTCGGATCTATGAGCTTTAGGTATTTTTTCCCTAGGGTCAGAGGAAATTCAGTGGTCGGTATTCAAGGATTGCATAGGGAGAATCACGTGTGCTCTTGCTGGTTGCACTGACGGTCGGGAGGAAATTACCTGTGGGAGTTGGATTCCTACTTGTGATGGATGAAGTAGACACTGTAGTGGCTTTTTGATGATCCTCGACTTTGGTACTATGTCAAATCCCATAATTTCTGAAAAATTTAAAATTTTGAAAATACAGATAATCTTCATTAATGCAGTCAACTAATTGTTTTAATTAGTTATATGTTAATGATTTCATAATCTGAATTATCTACTTGATTATGTTTATTTTATAGAATAATTCTTTTTCAGTTTAATGACTTGTTTTTCTTTGCGACCTCAAGGTGGAACTAGGCTTGGTATTCTGGGCTTACATAGCTTTTTAGCTAACGCATAATGTTTACCTGCTCTTACAGATTTACAGGTAAGAAGATCTGGTGCTGCTTGTCAATAAACATTACGCAAACAGATATATGTTCATTGCAAAAATAATAGCTGAGTAAAAGAATGTAAATGCTATTCAATTTTCAAATTCCTTTATGAGGTAAAACCATTAAATTGTTATTCTTTTTAAAGATGCCATGGAAATGAGATTCAGTCCTTTCATTATTAGTGACAGTTGTTCTCTCTCTCTAGTTGTAATTTATAGTTTTTATTGCGTACTAAAATTTTCAATCTATATCACTGTTTACCATAGTCGACGTGTGTAAATGCCTTAAATATTTCTTTACACGCAGACTACAGATGGAAAGGTTATTACGTTAAGGGTCTATCTTAAATTGTAAACATAAACCATTTATGTCATAATAAATTTTTGGTTACTCCTTGCGATGTGAAACTAATGTGCTAGTTAACAAGTTTCTATACTATTAATCCATTTTCCAAAGCTTGAAGTTTTAAAGGAATTATATCCTCATTACAATATACTTTCAAATAGACTATAATAGAGTTGAAGAATTAAGTTCCTCTGCACATAATTTACTTGGAATATATTATCCATTTATTTTTAATAAACCATTAAAATTTCAATTTCAAGCCCCTTAAATATTTTAAGTCTTAACATGCTCAATTGCAACCCTTACTAGTTAATAATTAAATATTCAAAGGCAATGAGACTAACACTAGCATGAAGGGTATTTACCATAAATTGGTTTTATGAATTTCTTTTATAAACATTCAAATAGCATAGCTTTGGATAGAGTAATAGTTGTTTTAAATGAATGAATGCCATGTTTGTATAAACAAAGGGGTCATAGATTTGACCGCGCCCATGAAGGGTCTATGGTTTAACCTTGAATTAAAGTTTTATAATCTTTTATTATATGCATCCCTTACTTGTAAGATGTTCTAGGTCACATATTATTATACCATTGCTATGTTATAATCATTTGATTAAACAAATACTTGCTTACAAGAAGAGTATTTATAAATAAATTTTATAAATTCCTTTTCTAAATATTATATGGCATCACCTTGGATAGGTTAATCGTTTGAGTGTATCAATAAAATTTTGTAAAAGTGATGGGTTGTAGTATTGACTACGCCCTTGGTAAGTTTAAGACCTAACAAAAATACCATTGTCATGTTGTATATACTTCAGCGTGCAAGCTAGGTTGACTTCGGTGTATCGAACCTTATCGAAACTTTGGATCTCCATGTGATTGGGATGATAATTCATTTGTTGATTACACACCGAGACTATAGGGATTTACCCATTGCATGAAAATAATTTCAAATGAGTATGTGGACTCATCACATCCAAGTGTTACGTCATTATAAAGCACTGTCGAACCCTAAACTTGTTATTTTTCCCCGTTGTTTTCGGCCTCTGACCGCTCTACTACTGTGTTAGCTGCCCGCCCTGTCGCTCTACAATTTGTCATTGGAAGTCTCTCGGCTTGGATTCTTTGTCTCCTACGCGTTGTGAGCTCACCCTGCACATTCAATAGAGAAGAGTTGTAAACATTTTGGTTGTTGTTGGAACTGGGTTGTTGGTTTTCCTTCAGAGTTTATCCTTCGCTGCTTGCTCCTTTCAGTAATCTTCAGTCTGCAAGTGCCTTATTCTCCCACGGCCCAGTAGTGAGCATTGTGGCTTCACCTATCGATTTTTGTTGGGTCTTAGGGTTTCACAGCAGAGTGGGTTTTGAGGTTGGAAAAGTTGCGGCCCAAGCATTCATACCCACTTGGCTTGTCGCTACATATTTCGGCCTTCGCTGGTCACTGCTGTGTGGGTAAACTCCATTTCTCCTATGGCAGATGAGGGATTTGTTCCTCCTTGCGTTGGTTGTAGCAATACTGTTTGTGGGTGGTTACATTTGAGTGAAGTTTTGAGGTAAGAATTGCTATTATCATTTTCATTATCTTGCAGACTTGCTTCTTTACATGATTGTTTATTTTATTACTAGGTATTAAAATTATCATTCTTCATTGTTACGCAGGTGTCGACCTGTCCCTCTACGTGGTTGGTGCAAGGCTAGGACAAGAGATTGCTCATGGGTAAGCCTTGGATAACCCATGGCAGTTCATCCTTGTTCAGTCCCTTATGGGACATTTGATGGTTGGTTGTGGCCTAGAAAACCCTCGTGGTTTTGGTTTACTTGGGTTTATTTTGCTCGTTGTTTCGGTTAAAGAAAAGACCTTGCTTTATGCGGGGCTTCTGGCTTAGGCTGTGACTGTAAATTTTGATTTTTGACCTATTTACTTGTGTATATATGTATAATGAAAGAAAGGCTGATGAAGCCATACTCTACTAACTTTAATAAGCCGAGAGGCATTTAGAAAAGATCTTAAACTCTTTGGTTTTATACCTCTATTGTAATTTTGAGATAATATGGTTTTTACCCTAACTTGGCGATATGAAAATGTATTTACTGTTTCTTTAAATTATTTTTTATTTACAATGTACTACTGTAATTTATTTGGTTATTACTTATATGGTTTTATGGGTGGTTGAGATCGGTGAATCGAGCATGTTTATACTCTGTTAGTTAATTTCCTGCAAGTTATTGCATTTGAATTTTACCCTGTAATATTATTTAAATGTTACCTGCTAGGATATCTGTACATTATTTTTACATTATCTTACTTTGATTCACTCTATTCTAATGAAGTTTTAAATGTTTTTTATAGTTGTCAATCTTCAGAAATTAAATAATTTAATGTTCTTAATGTTGTACTTATGTAACTATGAGTTACATCTTTTAAGTACATCATTTAAATTTGACTTAGAAAGCTATACCAATAATTTGAATAGATCTCCATCGATCGGTTATCTTGCATGTCATATATGGAGCTTTCGTTAATTCATCTGGAATTGGTCAATTAAAAAATGGTTGGTTAATCGATTCTTATGTTACGAAGTGTCACTATGCCTTGTGTTATGTGTTCAAAGGAATTCAAATCAGTGTCGACCATTCCTCAAATATTCCTGACCAATCATGTCGACCTTCCTCATGTCCATATATAGTGTTGGATCTCACATCTCTACCAAATTATATCAGCCTATTCATCTCAGTTTCGTGTTATCTGATGTGGGATGCATTAATTCCCTCTTTCTGATGGATCTATTCTTATAGACACAAAATCATCATCTAGGAAATGATCCTAAGAACCCCAGTGAGTATCTCAGATATTTCATCCATTAGTGGCATGTTTCCTTTCAAATGGTAGTGGGTATATATAAATGACCCCTGATTGTTTGATTCTACAAGTGTTTGACTTCATAACATCTATTCACACTTGTTAGTTTGTACTCAATTACCTTGAAGTCGATCATCATTATCGTTGAGACTCCTTGCATCTGTTAACTATATACATCAAGGACTGGTAATGAGATTGTGTTTATTTATTCTTGATATCAGCTCATTTGTTCACATGATATAAAATCATACTATCATTGGTTTGTTTGAATACCTTGGGAAAGACAATTATATCACGCATTGATAAACTACCCGATTTGCGCAAGATTAGACTGCCATGTGAAAGTACCATGAAGACCTGGATATTTTCCACTCATCAAAGTGCATGTACACATTTGTATAATATTTTATTTTTGCATGGATCTAGTGTGTATTTTTTGTGTCCATTCTTGTTTACTAGTGAGCTTGGGTATAGCATCCTCAAGACGATATGTATATTTGGGTTGTTTCCTTGTTTGACTTGTAGGTTCTTTTCAAAATCTTACGCTCAAGATCCTACTCCTTTACCATAAATCCATTCTCACTAAAGAGTATCCATATGAAGAGTATTAGAATGAAATCAATGTATTTTGTCCCTTCACATATTTTAAGACATCAAACATTAGGGGGCATCTATTAAGAAAACAATTAACACCCTTGAGAGTCTAGGTCTGAAAACATATTTCTATTTCACCCGCAACATGAAGATTATAATTTTGGAACAATTGAGAGCTTGAATCTCTCATTTAAACACTGCTTCCACAAAGGAAGAAATGTTTGGACGTAAAGGTGGCTCTAAAGAGGCCAATTATTTGACCACTTAAGGGGAAAAAACCAGTTCCTATAACTCATACAGCAGAAAAAATTCCTAACATGGGTATTAGTTTTCCTGGAAATATTGAAAATCAAGTTTGATTCCTTAACAACTAGGTCAAGTGGGGTTTTTTAAGAAAATAATGAAAAAATATTCAAAATGATTAATCCCACATTCATGGTTAAGTGATTGGGTGCACAAACCCTAGTTCTATCTAAGGAAGGCATACGAGTTGAATTAAAGGAGACAAAATTGAGAGTAAAGGCATGTTGGTGGAATTGAGGGCTAGAAATCACTTTTCTACTACAAATTTTTTGGGCATCAATATTAAATTGAGCACATACATATGTGGACCAACACACAATTCACAAGATAGATCATACAATTTACTCAGCAATTGAAGAATGAAACTGTGCAAAAACGGCTTTCAACTGTGAATGCTTTCACTAATCAAAAGTAATTAGATAATTAATTACAATGAAGTACAATGGATAAATAGCCACACACAATTCGAATTCATGTGAGGAAATTTGAATTGATTGGACTCTACTTAACTGAATGGTTAACTGACCTTGTGTAAATCATTATCATAGTTCATCGGAGTTCAAAACCCAAACTCAAGTGTCTAATTCAGTGTTGAATAGTATAACTGACTAAGGTAGGTGAGTAAATGCACCTCACCTACATGCAACCATGAAATCCTAGCGCTAACTGAGTAGAACTGAATGTAAGGGACTAGAGCTGAATGTAACTCACTCCTAACTGAGCTTGAGTAGTAACCAATTGTTGGCCAATTTTCCCCACCTATGCGAACCAGGTTCTACACAGCCCGTCGATCCAACAACTACCTGAGATACCGACTCGATAGAGAAATCCCTATCGGCAACACCTACGAAGCAGGTGCAGTCTCACCTGAGATATCTCACAGATGGGTAATGCCTGGAACCATGTTTCTGTGATTATCAGGGAAGTATATTCCCTTGGATCATAACCAAGGAGCTCAACGAAGGAAGCAAGATGGCTGGATGGAGGAGTTGGTTCTGCGCGAATGAGCACAATTGTATGTCATCGTGCACGACCTGACTTTCCTTTCCCCCTCGCGGCCGGTGCAACTTGTGCGACATAGCTGAATCACATCAATAGACTCTAAGACTTAATTTAGTGTTCATAACAAGAATTACACAGAAGATATATATTTATACAAGTTCAATTTCGTATGGCATTCTGTTCATCCATTTACCAATTGCAAGAAACTAACAAAAACTGAACCACCTTTTACATTATATAGGAAGCAACTTTTAATCAATAACATAAACATTCACCACATCAATCATTCATTTGGACACAAGAAATAATGTGGAAACCCATCTGGGAAAAACCACCAAGGTGCTCTTCATCTGGCATGAGAAAGGATATTGCACCTTGTAGTCTGTGGGATGCAGACTGATCTTGAGATATGTATTTAAGTTTAGAATCATAGTTCTCATGCTCTCTATATTATTTTTCCTAATCTACATCTACTACCTACAGATCTGCACACATCCTGGATCAAATCTCCTAGCATCTATACCGCTATAGGAGAGCTTTCTCCTTCTACTATTCTAATTACCTTTCTCTTAGATCTGCTCTTTGCAACTGTATACAGCTCTCATATATCAAATCCATTCCATAATTACGAATAACAAAAAGCAACCTTCTAACTATTAAATCTCTCCTAATTATAACATTTTACAAGACTGCACTGGGTCGACTGCTTACAGGCAGTTTGTTAACTATCACCATCAGCACCCCCCAGGCTACAGCTATGGTGATCATGAATTAGCACAAGGAACTAATGGGATGACTTACAATGTTCTTTCATTCATGTGGCATCCATTGACTTAAGCCGGCTTTTGCACCCACGACCTCCCTGTGGCTTTCTAGCCATTTTCCCCGTGTGTGCTTCTGCGCTTGCTTTTCCTTTTCCGCGCATCTCTTTGCTCTGTCTTCATAGGCTCTTTTCATCCTCTGCAATCTTCCTTTGCTTACATCGCGTGCGTGGCACATTTTCCTTGGTTGCACGCATGAAATTCCTTTTTGTGCCCCTTTCCCAGGACAACAGGCCCCCAACACTCACCTGTGGCTCGTCTCGAGCCACGAAGCAAAGGACATATGAGTGGCTCGACCTACCGCTTTGCATTGTATATTTTGATTTTTTTTTTATCTTATGCTTTGTAGCTTGTGCATCTCGTACCTTGCCTTTTTTTTTTACTTGCGCTTATATGACTTCCTCTTCAGCTTTTTTTGATAAGTATATGCCCATAGCTTGCTCTATGTCTTTTCTAGGCACTTTTGATGATGCTTCTATTGTTCTATGTCATGTTCCTACGTTCTCTTATTTGAGTTACGTTCTTCTTCTCCTACTTCTTCTCGGAGCTATTTTGCGGTCTCCATTGCAGCTATATTTTTCCTTGGATGTTGGGCTGCATTGCCAATGTTTTGCTGGAACTGGGCCAGAATAGGTGTAAGGCATTCTATCTCCTGGTAAGCTTCACCTGCCTGCTACTCAAGTTCCTGCACTATGCCACTTCTTAGGTGTTCTGATGAGGTACTCACCAGTGCATGAGTGAACTCATGGATGTGCTATTGAACCGGCTGAATTAACATTGTTAGCCATTCAGCTTCGGCTCACTATTTAGTCGTTTCCTTGTTGTGCATGCTTTCCTAGTTGCACAGGGTTCTAGCCTTATCGAGGAGCTCCTTAAACTCAGTGCCTCGGCTGATTTTCTCTTTCATTGGTAACTTCTCAATCTCGACTTTCAGTGCCAATATTTGTAAATATTCTTGCCATGCTTGCTTAACAAGTTGCTCTGCCACTGCATCATCGATGAGATGCTTCCATGCTGTAGCAATTGTTTCAACTGCTTCTACAGAGACATGCTCGACTTCCCTCGGTTGGGAAACCGCTTGAGTTGTCAATTGTTTCCTTTTCTTTGGTACTTACGGGGCCGTTCTAGGTGGTGGGTTGGTTTTCATTTCCCAGATCTCTTTCTGGAGGTCTGTGGCCGACTTGGATAGATGTCTCAATTGATGCATCGGTTTGACCTCAGACTCTTCTTCCTCGTGCCTCATTTATTCCTTTATTTCTTGTTCTAGCGAAGCCTTCCTCTGGGCTTGGGCTACCATATCTGCATGCTGGAGGTTGATAACTTGCTTTCGCTCCCTTTCTTTCCTGGTTTCCTTAGCTTCCTGAGAAGCAGCTGTAGTTTCACGAATTCTAATTTATGTTGTAGCGGCCTATGAATAGAGTATATCTACGACAACGTTAACTTTCAAAAATTTAAAATCAATGTGTCCAAGTTATGGAGACTTGCCTTGTTCTCTTCACCTTTCTTAGACAATGCCTCCGCAGGAATTTCTATTGTTAGGGGTGGGATCATGATTGGCCCCACTAAGGCGTCCAATTGGGTGACACCATGGGTTCCATCCTGCATGGTGTCTTGCACTTTAGTGATAGTCCATGCGATTTGGTTAAATTTATGGTGATGGTCGTTGTCTAATTGGTTTTCCTAGTCGTGAGATGTCCCAAAGTTTTATTTGTGACTTCGAAAACAACGTCACGTAGAAGGATCAAGTCCGCATCTGGTATGTCTCTAACGTAGGGTCAGTTAACCTTTTTCCTCTTGCTATATGGGAATCTCAATGTGTCTTCATCTTCCTCCTCTTCAATGAGATGCTTGCCCCTCTTTTTTTGGGCTTTCTCAGCACTCAATTCTTCACTTATAGAGAGGTCATATAGGTTGTCATTGGGTAGATCGCACTCATATTCTGCTTCATCTTCTTGAGAGTCATCCCGGGGCTCCTGCATACTGGTATTGATGCCATGCTGACTTGTGTTCTCAGGTGGATCCTCCTGTGGGACTTGATATCCTGTAGGTACCTTCTCCTAATGGGTAAGCCATTCCTTAGGCCAATATTTTATTTCTTTCTCAATGTATGCATCCCTAAGGATGAAGAATGTTGGAAGGGATTTCTTAGGGGTCCCCTCGTGGTTGTAAGATTATGTTGTGGTGCGCTGCATGGAATTGAATAAATGGGTACTTTGCAACTATTGCAAGAGTCAACTGGTACTGCGCATGCACTATTTGTTGGAGCCTTTCTACCTATAGGAAAAATATAATTCTGGCATCATTATTGCACTTGTTGTCCTTATGGTCCCATATGTTTTTGTAAGGCCTACCAAGAAAATGTACGGGGTTATTCATGGGCTGATAGTTTGGTGGCGGAGCCCATACTGCAAAACAAATTAAAATTAAGAGTATAATAAGTGAAACTTAGCTGTGGGTTGTTCCTATGCTTCTCGTGCATCATCCAACAATTCATTTAAGAGGAAATTGGACCAGTTAATGTGCACCCCTTGTGAACATTTTTTCACGAGTTCTACTGTTGCAGCCGTGCATTCAGCCGTACTCATTTTGCATAGGAATTTGCTACACAATATCTTTGTTTCTCCTTGTACCGCACTATCCTCAATGGATCTAATGAGAAAACCCATTCCACAGTGGAGGAGCTGATACTTAGCCTTCATATCGTTTTTGTCTGTCTTTTCCCCCTCATTATTTAAGTATAGGGATGGGTGTATTCCCTTCTGTAGTAGAACTGTAATGTCTAAAATCAAGTCCACCATCACCTCATATGGTTTGATCAGCGAAAGGTAGCCACCATGGAAGAACACAAGCAGCTGCTTAACATACATGCCGACTAGTCGAGAGTGACCAAAGTGGGACATAAGGAGTAGGTTTAATATACCGGACTGTTCCAATCCACGCACATACTCTAGTGTAGAGACAACATCTGCCTGTGGTGGTTGGCTGGGTTTTACTTCCATGAATTTATCTTTGGATATGTCTAGATTTCGAGTGTCATAGTCTTCAAAATTTAATACCTGAAGATTGGGCAATATGGAATCCTAGGGTTTTGTGACGCCCCTCAGAATACTGGGTTCTTCTAGTAGCTATGGAATTTTCACCATTACTTCTATGGCACCAGGCTTCCTGGGCAATACATAGGGAGGTAGTAAGTTCTTCTCCTCTTCAGTGAGCTCTACTTCTGGTGATGATGGTCGAACTAGGTCGGACTATGAGCTTTAGGTATTTTTTCCCTAGGGTCAGAGGAAATTCAGTGGTCAGTATTCAAGGATTGCATAGGGAGAAACACTTGTGCTCTTGCTGGTTGCACTGACGATTGGGAGGAAATTACCTGTGGAAGTTGGCTTCCTGCTTGTGATGGATGCAGTAGACTCTGTAGCGGCTTTTTGATGATCCTCGGCTTTGGTACTATGTCAAATCCCATAATTTCTGAAAAATTTAAAATTTTGAAAATACACATAATCTTCATTAATGCAGTCAACTAATTGTTTTAATTAGTTATATGTTAATGATTTCATAATCTGAATTATCTACTTGATTATGTTTATTTTATAGAATAATTCTTTTTCAGTTTAATGACTTGTTTTTCTTTGTGACCACAAGGTGGAACTAGGCTTGGTATTCTGGGCTTACATAGCTTTTTAGCTAACGCAGAAAGTTTACCTGCTCTTACAGATTTACAGGTAAGAAGATCCACTGCTACTTGTCAATAAACATTATGCATACAGATATATGCTCGTTGCAAAAATAATAGCTGAGTAAAAGAATATAAATGCTTTTCAATTTTCAAATGCTTTTATGAGGTAAAACCATTAAATTGTTATTCTTTTTAAAGACGTCATGGAAATGAGATTCAATCCTTTCAATATTAGTGACAGTTTTTCTCTCTATCTAGTTGTAATTTATAGTTTTTATTGCGTACTAAACTCTTCAATGTTTATCAGTGTTTACCATAGTCGACGTCTGTAAACGCCTTAAATATTTCTTTACATGCAGACTACATATGGCAAGGTTATTACGTTAAGGGTCTATCTTAAATTGTAAACATAAACCATTTATGTCATAATAAATTTTTGGCTACTCCTTGCGATGTGAAAGTAATGTGCTAGTTAACAAGTTTCCATACTATTAATCCATTTTCAAAAGCTTGAAGTTTTAAAGGAATTATATCCTCATTACAAGCTACTTTCAATTAGACTATAATAGAGTTGAAGAATTAAGTTCCTCTGCACATAATTTACTTGGAATATATTATCCAGTTATTTTTAATAAACCATTAAAATTTCAATGTCAAGCCCCTTAAATATTTTAAGTCTTAACATGCTCAATTACAACCCTTACTAGTTAATAATTAAATATTCAAAGGCAATGAGACTAACACTAGCATGAAGGGTATTTACCATAAATTGGTTTTATGAATTTATTTTATAAACATTCAAATAGCATAACTTTGGATAGAGTTATAGTTGTTTTAAATGAATGAATGGCATGTTTGTATAAACAAAGGGGTCATAGATTTGACCGCACCCATGAAGGGTCTATGATTTAACCTTGAATTAAAGTCTTAAAAACCTTTTATTATATGCATCCCTTGTAAGATGTGCTAGGTCGCATATTATTATACCATTGCTATGTTATAATCATTTGATTAAACAAATACTTGCTTACAAGAAGAGTATTTATAAATAAATTTTATAAATTCCTTTTCTAAATATTATATGGCATCACCTTGGATAGGTTAATCATTTGAGTGTATCAATAAAATTTTGTAAAAGTGATGAGTCGTAGTATTGACTACGACCTTGGTAAGTTTAAGACCTAACAAAAATACCATTGTCCTATTGTTTATACTTCAGCGTGCAAGCTAGGTTGACTTCGGTGTATTGAACCTTATCGAAACTTCGGATCTCCATGTGATTGGGATGATAATTCGTTTGTTGAATACACACCGAGACTATAGGGATTTACCCATTGCATGCAAATAATTTCAAATGAGTACGTGGACTCATCACAGCCAAGTGTTATGTCATTATAAAGCACTGTCAAACCCTAAACTTGTTATTTTTCCCCATTCTTTTCGGCCTCCGACCGCTCTACTACTGTGTTAGCTTCCCGCCCTATCACTCTGCAATTTGTCGTTGGCAGTCTCTCGGCTTGGCTTCTTTGTCTCCAACACGTTGTGAGCTCGCCCTGCACATTCAATAGAGAAGAGTTGTAAAAATTTTGGTTGCTGTTGGAACTGGGTTGTTGGTTTTCCTTTAGAGTTTATCCTTCACTACTTGCTCCTTTCAGTAATATTCAGTCTGCAAGTGCCTTATTCTCCCACGGCCCAGTAGTGAGCGTTGTGGCTTCACCTCTTGAGTTTTGTTGTGTCTTAGGGTTTCGCAGCAGAGTGGTTTTTGAGGTTGGAAAAGTTGTGGCCCCAACATTCATACCTGCTTGGCTTGTTGCTCCATCTTTCGGCCTTCGCTGGTCACTGCTACGTGGGTAAACTCCATTTCTCCTGTGGTAGATGAGGGATTTGTTCCTCCTTGCGTTGGTTGCAGCAATACTGTTTGTGGGCGGTTACATTTGAGTGAAGTTTTGAGGTAAGAATTGCTATTATCATTTTCGTTATCTTAAAGACTTGCTTCTTTACATGATTGTTTATTTTATTACTAGGTATTAACATTATCATTCTTCATTGTTACGCAGGTGTCGACCTGTCCCTCTCCGTGGTTGGTGCAAGGCTAGGACAAGTGCTTGCTCACGGGTAAGCCTTGGATAACCCATGGCAGTTCATCCTTGTTCAGTCCCTTACGGGACATTTGATGGTTGGTTGTGGCCTACAAAACCCTCGTGGTTTTGGTTTACTTGGGTTTATTTTTCTCATTGTTTCCGTTAAAGAAAAGCCCTTGCTTTATGCGGGGATTCCGACTTAGGCTGTGACTATAAATTTTGATTTTTGACCTGTTTACTTGTGTATATATGTATAATGAAAGAAAGGATGATGAAGCCATACTCTGCTAACTTTTAGAAGCTGAGAGGAATTTAGAAAAGAGCTTAAAATCTTTGGTCTTATACCTCTGTTGTAATTTTGAGATAATAGGGTTTTTACCCTAACTTGGCGATATGAAAATGTATTTACTATTTCTTTAAATTATCTTTTATTTACAATGTACTACGGTAATTTATTTGGTTATTACTTATATGGTTTTATGGGTGGTTGAGCTCGGTGAATCGAGCATGTTTATACTCTGTTAGTTAATTTCCTGCAAGTTATTGCATTTGAATTTTACCCTGTAATATTATTTAAATGTTACCTGCTAGTATATCTGTACATTATTTTTACATTATCTTACTTTGATTCACTCTATTCTAATAAAGTTTTAAATGTTGTTTATAGTTGTTAATCTTCATAAATTAAATAATTTAATGTTCTTAATGTTGTACTTATGTAACTGTGAGTTACATCTTTTAAGTACGTAATTTATATAATTACTTGATATTTATTATAGTGAGATAAGAATTTTATTTTACCTGCAAGTAATGTTGTTCCTACAATTATATATATTATCTTTATTCTTAATCTATTTATAGGTGTATAATAAGATAGTATCTTATTGTTGTATTCTTATTCTTTCTACACTAAGTAATTTATAAGAAGTACCTTATGTATTCTAAGTTACCCTATTTATGTTATAATATTAGTGTTTATAAAATAAAAGAACTAACAAACTAACTAGTTGTATCTTTATAATTAATTCCATATTTTTCTATACTTACTCACAGTTTGATTGCTATAAATACAATAGTTATTTATCCTATACAGGAAAAGAAATAATCTGTAGAGCTGAAAGGCATTCTAAATTTAACCAAACACTACATAATTAACTATTATATTCTTTTCTTTTGGTTTCAAAATAAATAATAAGATTACTGAAATGAATACTGTATAGAGAACTGTTGATTTACCAAAACATACTATTGTTAATATAATGATATAGCTTATTTTCCCTTTACTAACATTCTGACATTCACAGTCTAGGTCTAACCCTACTCTATGTACATAATACTATTCCTTCTGATAACAAATAAAAGAAAACATTCTCATAATCAAGCTAACATCTTATTTTAAATTTACATCATACTATCTTCATTTAAATACACCACCTATGCTAGAGTATGATCTGGATTACTCCAGATGGGGAAAAACACAGGTAGGATTTGTTTCTCATTAAAAATAAATTCATTACTAAACAAGCTAAGATATTCTATCCTCTAAGTGTTTACACTATAAACTGCAAATGCATCATTCAATCACACACAGATAATAACATAGAAACTAATAAATAGCAAAACCTGTTCTTAAAGCTTGGTCGACAACAGCAATGGGAGGCCGTTCCTCCCTACCAACTCCTGGAGAGCACTCAAACAACGACTCCTCAGGACCCCCAAGCCTGCTCTTGTCTCCCTGGTTGGAACTAGGTGAAGAAAATACTCAAGTACTAGTCCTGATACTCAATACCAATCCTGAACTCATCAGTCAAATTCTCTCAGCTAAGAAGTTGTATCAGATCAAGTTACTGCAGTTTATTCTTCAAAACACCTTCCTTACAATTTCCCCTTTTTCCCAGTGAATTCCTTGAAGTGCATTCCTCCTGAATGATTCTTCTCCTAGAAAATATCTGAGTAGCCTCAGCTCTCTACATTGGGCACTTTTAAAATATTTCCTAGGTCTTTTTGGGTTAGTTGTCTTTAATTGAGCCACCTGCTCTGATCCCACTTTCTTGGGGGATCATGACCCCAAATGTAGGGAAGTTACCACCTGCAACATAGGAATTGTTTGAGGATGCTGCCACTTGTCTTTTGCTCTCCACCTAGTTTCTTCCACCAGTTTGAATAGTAACACTCTTATTAATAGCTCTCCCAAGCTATTGTCTCCACTTTTTATTTATTAAAAATAAAATATTTAGAATTACATTCCACATCTTTTGACTCTGCTGATTCATCAGTTTCTACTTAGCATTAAATTTAACATAATGTATTAGGAATCAAATTAAAACAAATAACACTATTTTACAAAATTGGGGTATGTGACATACTAACTTCGACTTTGCCTGAGTCTTCTTCATCTTCTTGGGGGACCAAACCGGTTCAAGGTGTCCTTACTGGAGTGCTCACTATGGCTGGAATACTTTACTGAGTAAGGTTTTTGGATTTGAAGGATGGCTTGGTAAGTGCAGTGGGCTCGGCTCTTTGTATTTCTAGTTTGTTAAAGGAATGTAGAAGTTTACAGTGGAAGAGAAGGACGACTTATGGGCGATGAGTCTTTAAGCTGACTGGATGGAGTGAAGGACCCTCTGGCGGATCACATGGGCTCGTCCTTTGCACGCTTAAGCTCCATTATGCATTTTTCAGGGAAGTTAAGGCACTCTACCAAATGGGACCAACATGTTTGCCTCCTTTTTCCTTGGGCCTGCTACTTTAATGATACTGAACGTTTAGTGGTGCTAGATATTTTTCTGCTGCCCTTACCGGTTGTCAATACCTGCCAGCTATTTGTCACTTTTGGTGAGCTGTCTTGTGAAAAATTTGTGACTTCTTTTATTGTGCATCACGGTTTTATGGGACTGTGTCGTAGTCGTCGCGATAGGGTTTTAATCGACTAGCATTGATCATGCCCGCTACCGGTGTTCCACCTAGCTTATGTAGTTTTATTGCGCTTGCTTCAGTAATATGCACCACTGCGTATGGACCTAACCAATGTGTTTTGAGCTTACCCAAATTCTTGAGAAACTTACTATCGTACATAAGAACAAGTCCACCAACCTTGAACTACTTTGTTATGATGTGGTGGTCATGACAGGATTTCTGTTGCTGCTTTTTCACATTTTGATGGAATCCTGTAATAAAATGGTCTTCTTCCATTTAAACCAGTTGTGACAGCCTCTCTTCTATAGCGTCGGTATCTGTCATCTCCATTATCGCATCAATTCGTAGGCTCGGGACAATATATTCCATGGGAACGACTGCTTCTTGTACATAGACTAAATGGAAAGGGGTGTATCTAGTTAGTCATTTTCATGTAGTTCTATAGGCCCATAATAATAATGAGACTTTTTGGTCCCAATCATCTCTACACACATTGCATACTTTGGTCAACGCATTCTCAAGTACATTGTTGAATGCCTCAACAATTCCATTGGCTTAAGGATGGTAGGGTGTTGTTTTCTTGTGTTGGATTTGGAATTTTGCAATCTGTTCAACAATTATATTTTTTACAAAATGCGTACCTTGGTCATTGATTAGGATTTTTGGACAACCAAATATTGTTACAATGTTCTCAAAGAGGAAGTGGGTCACAATTGCAGCAGTACAATCTTTTATAGGTGCAGCCTCTGCCAATCTTGTCAAGTAATTTGTAGCAGTGATGATATAACATGCACCAGTTCATTTTCCAAGTGGAATGATAGGGCCAACAAATTCCACTACCCATTTATCAAAGGCCTGCAGTGTAATTTGTGGCGCAAGTGGTATTTCATCATGTCACAATGGTTTCCCCGTTCTTTTATACTTATCGCAATTACAATAGTATTTCTTGTATCCATATGTACCGTTGGACACCAGAGTCCATCTTGCAAAATCTTGCGCACTGTTCATTTCTCGACATACTATCCTTCTGATACATCTGGATGTGCTTCCACCATTACCCATTGTCTTTCATGCTCAAAGACACATCTTCACAGTATTTCATCTGGTCCCAACTTATAGAGTTGTCCCACTATTAACGTGTAGTATGAGACCCTGACAACTAGTTGTTTCTTTTTCCATATTGAATAATATTCAGGTGCATACCCTGTATCAAGTAAGTGTATAATTGCGTCAAATTATTTATCAACAACATCTATAGCAAATAGGTGCACATCCGGTAAATTGTCCTCTAGGCTGGTGGGTTCCTCCCCACTTTCAATTCGTGATAAGTGGTCAGGCCCAACATTTAGTCATCTTGGATTCACAATGACTTCAAAGTCAAATTCTTGAAATAAAAGGATCCACCGGTAGATTCCCCCACCCAACACTGGCTTATTGAAGAGGTACTTTCGCACAGAATGATCAGTGAACATTTTGAAGTGTCCACCCAGTAGATAATGTTTGAATTTTTGCAGCCCATAGACCATTGCAAGCCCTTCTCTTTTAGTTGTGGTATAGCTTTTCTCTTCCATTGATCGTCTCCTACTGGAAAATGAGATCGGGTGGTCAATTGTGCCATGTCCTGGTTTGGTTAACACTATGCCAAGTGCGATCGATGAGGCATCAACATGTACATGGAATTATTTTTTCCAATCTGGAAATATTAATATTGGTACAGTAGCCAATTTACCATTTAGTTTATCTAGACTCTCCTAGAAACATTCATTCCATTCAAACTTGGCATCGTTTTTTAACAGCTTCTCCATTGGGGTAGTTATCTCTGCATACCCTCTTATGAATTTCCTATAATACCCAGTGTGTCCCAATGTAGAACTCATTTGTGTGATTGATGTTGGTGGAGGAAATTCCATGATAATTGCTACCTTTGCGGGGTCGAACAAGATTCCATCGCGACATACTACATGGCCCAATAGTACACCGAAAGGTGCACAGAAGATACATTTTCTCAAGTTCGGTGCAATTTGATACTGGCGACACCTCTCCAGCATCATGTGCAAGTTTTCAATATGGTCTCTTACCAGACCAAAGACCATCCAGTCATACTTCAAGAAACTTATGAATGAAATCTTTTAAAGTAGATACTACTATTCTAGAAAAAATTGCAAGGGCATTTTTAAGGCCAAAGGGAATTACCATGTATTGGTAGCATCCACATTCTATTACAAAGGTTGTCTTGTGTCGATCTTCTTATGCAATTCATACCTGATGGTATCTGAACAACCCATCTACAAATGAGTACATTTCCTGTCCACCAATGATTTCCAAAACCTCATCCGTGTAAGGTGTAGGAAATGGATCATGCAAGAAGGCATCATTTAGTTTTCTTAGGTCGACACAGATTCTCACTTCACCTATCGCCTTTTTGTCCTGGATGATGATGGGGCTTATCCATTCTGATTCTTCAACTGGTTCAATAATTCCCACCTCCAACATGCAATCCAGTTCTGCTTTTAATTTCTCCTTATAACATGGTTTTAATCTGTATGGTCGTTGTTTCACTAGCCTTGCATCAGGTTTGAGTGGAATTTTGATTTCACCCAAATCACCTACTATTCCCTTCATCTCCCTAAAATTTGTTGGGAATAGGTCCTGAAATTCATGTAATAGATTGGTGATTTTGGCTATTGTTTCTTCATCACAGTAGTCTCCAATGTTGGAAAATTTTGGATTGTCCTTCGATCCAATGTTAACCTTTTTAATATTTAGTGGCTTAATGAACTATTCACTGAAAATGCCATTTCCTTCTACCTCGCATGATCCTTCCGATTCTAGAATATTGATGTTGGTCAGATCATCATCTGGGTCCCCAGAGAGGTTATAGAATGTTATCGAATGTTGGATTGTCTCACATCCTTTGTGGGAATGTGCAGCACAAGGTTGAGAATACACAATCTCCAGTGGGATCTCGGTGAATATTTTTTTCTTAATAGTTTTCAGCACAATATCAACTGTAGGCTGTTCATCCACAAACTGGAATGTGTAAGTGAATTTCTGCACAAATTATTCCCATTCCCTTGTCTCCTGGCATAGCTCCATAGATGCATACCAGCCTCATTGTACTGTCTCAAGAGTATGGATGAAATGATGAACCCATTCCTTGCGAGAGTAGTTCAAGAATTCTATGGAACATTGTTCCAAGTGTTCAACAGGATTGGATAACCCTGTATATATTTGGGTTACAGTTGTAATTTCTTCTCCAAACCTTACTTCTAGCATCCTTCTTCATTGTGGCCATTCAGTTATGATACTCTTATGCATACCACACCATTCTGCAGGCGTAGCTTTTAATGCAAAGTCTAGTGCAGACAGTCACTGTGGTTCTATTACCAATTCTTCAAATTCAGTCAAGAATGATTCTAATTTAGGTAATCCTTCATATGTGGGTAGTGGTCATGATTCAGTTCCTACTCATTTGATAGACTTAGTTATCCAGGAACATTTTCTCAATGAGACTTCATGCAATCGACTTTACCACTTCTCCAGTGCCTCTCCTAAGTCTGACGTACATGAACTCTCACATTTCCAACTTAGGTTACCATCTACAGTAGGATTAATATAGTCTTCTTGAATAGTGGTTATATTGTATATAGTATCAAGGTGGTAACCATGCGCTTCGTTGAATATCAGTTCAACATACCTCGATCCTTCTAGTGGGTCAAGGGGTGCAATGATCCCCATCTCATCATATTCAAATGATAGGATCCTTCTTTCAAAATTTATGATCGTTTGGTTTTCCATTTCCCAATCAATCCGAAGTAGTGCAGGGTATGGGCTAGTATCATCTACTATGTATATGACTTCAAAGTCCGCAAAGGTGTGTAGTCCTTCAATATCCACTTGAACTTGACCCAGCCTTCCAACATGGAGGACCTCTGCTTGATTTGCAAGCATTAATTGACTGGGGGACCATTCTAAGGGTGTCTTTCCCATTATTTCCCATGTTTGGCACATTAAAATGTTGACATTGAATCCCAGGTCGAGGATGATATATTCCATATCATAATCACTAATTTGTGTAGTCATCCTGAGTTCGTGTCCTGTCTTGAGCTTGGTCTTGATACTATTAACCTTCTTTAGCGGAGGGTCTCCCTCTGGAAGTTTTTCAATGAGTGCTTCCATTTCTACAATTGCTTCTTTATCCTTGATTAGCACTAAACAACTTGACAAGAAAGGTTTAAGTTTACTAACCTGATCTACAGTTTTGTCCGTACTTCGTTGTTCAAATATCTTCTGGAATATTTCAGGCATATCTTTCACTTGGGCTGAGGTAGATGGTTTCTCTGCACTGATGAACTCTAGAAACACATCCATCAATATGTGCTTTTGTTCTTGAATGTCAATTAGCACTTTCTTCTCTATAGCAGGTCACACTTGGGGTTGCACGTGTGTCGCAGGGTCTGCACCTATCGTAGCACCTCCCCTTGTGACCACTGCCACATTGGGTTCTCATGGTTCAACGAATATCATCTGTATATTGGTATTGGCATTCATATTGGGAGCATTCAGCGTAGGATTTGGTGCAGGGTTTGGTACTAGGTTGGCTGGCCTAGGTGTTCGGGCTTGCCATCAAGCAATGCAGCTATGGGAATCGCTCCACATTGTGATCTTGTATACAGTATGAGTAAGTCCCTACAAGTTCTGGGCAGTCCCTAGCGTAATTCCCCGGTACTTCGTAATTGTAGCATACAACTAGCCCCCTTCCCCGGCCAAATCCTCCTCCTCCCCAGCCCCTAAAATTTCCACCCCCCCTTTGAGTTGGATATAACAGGTATTGTGGTTGATGGTACTGCTATTGGTATAAGTTATATGGGGCCATATTCTCAAACTGGGTCTCCATCTAAAACTGCTGCGGAGATGGGAATTGTGGTGCATCCTGAAACAGGGGAGGAGCCTGGAACTGAGGTGGGCCATGTCCAATCTTTACTTGTTATTACATCTTCATAAAATATGCATCTACCATTTTCTCCCTCATGAGTTGGTAGGCCCTACAATCCTTTTCATCATGGCCTACAGATTTACAAAATTTAAAATATAAACTGGTGGGGGTACATACCGTCTTGTGCATAAATAGGAAATCGGTGTCTTGGTGTCCTCTTGTTTGGCATATATTGCACCAAGGTAATCTTGGGCTATTCAATGGTCTTGGCCCCGGGGATGAAACATAGTTCATATGTGTCTAACATTCATCTTTGGTATGTCCATTGGTCCGACATCGAGTACACCAGAGGTATTTGTGTGCTTCTTTTCCCCTTTTCATATCTTGGAGTTGGATAGTCAAATTAGCCAACTAAGACTGAATATGTATCATTCCCATGCCACCATCCCTTATGGGTGAAGCGTCTAGCTTAATTGCTAACTCCAATGCCTCCATCTGTGTTGTGATATTCTATTGCATGAGCGGCCCTCTTATATGTGGTAGTAGTGAAAAAATAAACCACTCTTTATGTTGTACATCCAACATTTGGAAACTGACCTTGGACATCGGTGTTTTAAACCGCTGGTCGAAATCCCATACCGTTTCTGCTAGAGCCTACTTAATTTTCTTGATTTCGGTAATACATTGGGACTCCGATTGGGGCTTTCGAAACTCCAAAATCATTGCCCACCGAATATCCTCCATATTCTTCTACGGGGTTCCTACTGGCGTGACACAAAATTTCATGAACCAGTCAAGGGCACGACCCCTTAGAGACGTGATCATCTATGCCTTCTTTATATCATCATTATGTACTAAGCGTACCATCCAGACAACTTCACAAAGAAACCAATGTTGTTCTAGGTATTCTGTTCCATTCTCATTAAAGGTGGGTAATCTAACATCTATCCCCACCATTAGGGTGGTTGTTGGTGAAGCCCACCATCAAAGATTCGTCGACAGGGGTTCCCTCTTTATCGATGCCCTGCATCACACTCTCCCTGAGCACCAGCCCAGACAGATTTTGACCTGCCCGGCAATGTCTGCAGAGCAGATGAGGTCTCACCTGAGGTGTTTAATGGAGATCAATCAAAACCAATTTTTCGATAGTGGGGAAGGAGGATATGGGGATCCGATGGAGGGAGACCATAACTTATTCAGTCCTCATACAGTATCAAAATATCACAAAATTATTCATCATGGTGCATCAAGCATAAATTATAGCAACTTAAAACCAACAGATCACATCGATATAGTAGAAAGACACTGAATCACATCTATAACAAGTCATTTTAACAAAACAAAGTCACAGCATTACAACAGATATATAACAATAGAAAAGAATTGAGACATATGCATCGCATCATATATTAATCTTACACAAATCCACCACATTACATAATCCTTCTCCAAAACTGGAGACAACATACATAAGAAACAAGCCTAGATAAAATCGTATTCAAGACAGGAAAATATCCATAAGATAGATCACACCAGATCGTATCCCTTACAATTGTGCATGCAATACAATTGTTCACAATTGCTCACACATGATGCTTTATCTCTATCTCTCCATGTATATCTATGACTTTCCAAAATGGATCTATAAATAAGCTTATGCCATTACATCAAGGGTCCACTAATAACCGACTTCTAACCGCTACTGACCTATTGCAACAAAACTTAGTCAAAATATACATAAAATATTAAAAAATGGTTATCTTCCCACTTATCGCGCCAATTTTCCCTTGCATGGTACCGCATGAGCTTGTGTAGCTGTCGCGGTGTTGCGCAACTCACTTGTCCCAAACCCCTTGCCAACATGTCGTCAACACAGTTTTGTGGCTCACCCACGAGCCACGTCAGGTCTACAGGCTGTGGGCTAACGTCTTATCTTTAAAGTCTTCAAACTGCTGCGCAACTTCACAGACCTGCAGCTAGACTTGACTGGCGATACTCTGATAATTAATCAGAGTCTTTTGGATGGGGTGCTCCTCACTCACCTTTCTGTCAACCATTTTTCATTTATCTTGGATGGCCTGGAGCATGGCGATGGCCTTAATAACCAATTGGTCACCAATTTCTTAGAATTCATCGAGCTGCTCACAGTGCTTTTGCTGACATTCTTGTGCCCTCGTAGCTCATTATTATAGATCCTTCAGCTCTACGGCCTGAGTGATCTACACCACTAGTGGCATGGGATTTGGCGATGTCTTCAAGGTTTTCAGCTAACCCCATGCCTCTTGCACCTACGCAGTCAGCTAATCAAGATGCTCATCTTGAACAATACTTTTCCAAAACTGCATGGTTGTCTCCAAAATAGGTTTAGCCTCTTGCTCCATGGTGTCAAACTGAGTGGAAATTTCTTCAATGGAGGCTTTGGGCTTCGCAACCTGCTCTGGTGGAATTTTGGGTTGTACTTGGGAGTGGAGCAGTATGTTAGTGTCCTGAAGCTGAACCAGAGTCTACCCCAATCGCTTGGCCTTTTTTATTAGGGTGAGTGCTAAAGTGCAGTCAAACATGTTCTGGTAGGCATTAGAAATATCCTTCTCAACTTTGCTACACCTTCCACATAGCCGCGCCTCCTCAACAATTAGATGATCTTGCACCTTCTTGATGACGGTAATATCTTTAGCATCCTTTCATTGCAACTCAGCTTGTGCTTCCTTCAGCTAATTTATTTCCTGTAACTTCTCCTTGACTAACTAACCTAGTGCAGCTCCTCTGCTACCTTCTATAGCTTCGCAGCGATATTCCTAGACTAAACATAGCCCTCAGTCAACTCTATCTTCCTTGCCACCAATTCCAATGCGACGCCATGCTGCAACTCAACCAACACTGTAGTAGATAGTTTGTTTAGATCTAACATCACACTCTAGATCGGGTGTAGCTGCCGGTGCACTTCTTCATTGCCGGCATCGATCGCAGTCAGGGGAACTTGCACATTTCGAACCTGGGGCTCAGTGCTGATCAACGGGCTATCCTACACTAAAGGTCTCGCCAATGGTTGCTTGAAAACAATATTAGAAATGGACTCTAATATACTTCTTACCGCCCCAAATTCTTCGTGTTTAGATTCACGGATTTTCATAGTAGCAGCCATAGATGAATCCACGATGGCGTTGATAAGCCGTTGCGGCTAGTCTTCCATCACCATTTTGAAACCACTATCATCCTTGCACTCCTGCCACCACTTACTGCGTGTCTCCTCCTGTATCCTCTATCCGATATCTTCAGGATATGTTAATGACTCATTGTCAGAGTCATGGGTGCTCAATTCCGGTGGGGCAGGATCGCCAATCCCCCAGCCAATCTTGCACAATAGCGTCCAACTCTTCTATGGTGACCTTATAAGGTAATGGTAAACACTTTCAATTAGGATCCTGCTTAGATTGAATATGAATGGAGTGGGGTCCAATAGCAAATCAAAGGATCCACTAAAACTTGGCCTCAGCGTAGGGAGAAATATGGGAATGGCAAAATAGAAGTTTGCAGCGCTTCCCAATAGATTTAGAAATGATAACGCAGTCGGTTTAGAGACTAGTTTATTTGACCCACCAGAGGTTGTGATAATGGGCACCGATACCTCAACTTCCATTCATTGGCAGTCTTTTGGTTCCATCCACGTAACAAGGGCGATGAGAATAAAAATCCAACTATAAGAAAAAGGCCACCTCGTCTAAGCAGCAAGTGGATCCTCAAGTAACTGATTCAATAGAAATAAAGACCAATTCATCTGTACCCCCTCGGTACATTTATGGGCATAGGAAACAACCCACGAACTACATTGGATGGGTCAATTAAACAACCTTGCTAGCCAAAATTCTTGCACCAATGCGCACCGTCTATGAATTGATACTATCAATGCTATAAGCACGACCATCCCTTTGTAACCCAAAGTGCTCCTTCAACTACTTCACAAGTCACTTATCTGTATCTCTCCCACAAATATATTGCACTGGGTCCTCCCCATCCTTAGGCAAACGATTAATACTGGAAGTCAAGTCGATGGTGACAAGGATTGGCGTATTCAACCAAAATGTCCCTCCATGGAAACATGCCAACGATTGCTTCACAAATGCATGAGATTCATTCAAATGGCCAAAATGGGGAATATTGATGAGCCCCAACAACCCAGAATTCTCCAATCCACTGGCCCATGGTTTCAGAATTCGCTGAATGGGAACACCAGGCATCGTATGGAAAGATTCATAAGGCTCATCCTGGACATATTTAAGCAAAAACAGGTCATGGTCATTGAACTTGAGCCTTATCAGCGTGCGGATGATGTTGACTGAGCATGTCATCCCTTTCGGCAGTGCTGGCAACTTGGGTGGGTACTTCTAATTCTTCGACATTTGCCATGGATTTGCTCTTGGACGTGTAGGGGAAACATGACCCAAAATATCATTCACCAAGACACCTTGAGGTGTCACAGACTCAACATGTCCTAAGCTCAACGAACCAGTCTGTGTAGTGCCTTCTTCGCGCACCTTCGCAGACGTTCGATTTTTCCTATTCTCTGGCAGCGTAGGGCTAGGTCTTTGCATTTTCTGTTTTCACTTTAGGATGGACAACGAACCCACTAGCATACTCATGACTTCGAATTCCATAGCCATGGGACGAATGGGAGACTCGTATTCACTCGAGATTTCAATAGCGTCAAGGATGCTCAACATCCCTTACTCCTCAAAGCTTGAAGATTCTCTCAACACCTCAAACTATACTACACTCAACACTCTACGTAATACTTGCACAAAATTCACCTTCTATCTCTTTTCTTCACAACTAAACAATTCCATCTGATGCATCCCGCACGGTGTTTTATAGCCACTTCCAATTCTAAACCCATGATTACCAAATCTAACTTCATCATTATTTCCAAATCGGGTAGTAATGACGCCAAATCCACTGGCGATCTTATGCTTCTAACGGTAGGATCATTCATTAAAGCGGGTTGCTTCAACAAGCACCACCAACCAACTGGTTTAACTGCCTACATTTAATGCCTTATTTGACCACCCCACAACCTGACAACTATTGCAAAGGGTCAACCAACTGTTGCTAACAATTGTAACCTNAAATATATATATATATATATATATATATATATATATATATATATATATATTTAAACCTTAAGTGGTGCGCATCGCCAGCCCCATTCTATAGGGCTTCAAGTGACTCCTGTTGATGAGTTTTAGCAACATGGCACCATCTAACTATTGTAACTGAACTACACCACCAGATGTAATGGATTGAACTAGATAGGGACCTAACCAGTGCACTTGTAAATTACCGAGATGCTTGATAAACTTATTGTCATATAACAGCACCAAATCTCCTATTGCAAATTGTTTATGCTTAATATGGTGATCATTCCATGCCTTCTATCGATCCTTCGCAACCTGCTACTGGAAGCTTGCGATGAAATGATCTTCTTCAAGCTGAATCAACTACACAACACATTCTTCTAATTCCGTTGCATCATCCATAATTGTTGTTGCGGCAATGCGCAAGATGGGAACAATATACTCCATAGGCATGACTACCTCTTGCCCATAAACCAACTTAAACGGTGTCTGACCTATTAGCCATTTGCAAGTAGTGTGATAGGTCCATAGAATTGCAAGAAATTTTAAATCCCAATCATCGTGGTTAACGTTACATACCTTGGTTAGTGTTGTCTCCAAAATTTTGTTGAAGGCCTCAATGGTACCATTTGTCTGTGGATTGTAGGGTGTAATATTCTTATGCTATATCTGGAGCTCTTCAGTCAGTGCTTTTACTGTCTGGTTAACAAAGTGACTACCCTGGTCACTCATCAAGATTCTAAGACACCCAAATCGCATCACAATGTTCTCAAAAATAAATTAGGTTGTCGTCGCAACGGTACAATCAATGACTGGTGCATCCTCTGCCCACTGAGTTAGGTAGTCATTTGCAGTCATAATATAGTGGGTGGTAGTGTGCTTACCTGGCAGATTGATAGGACCCACAAAGTTGACGGCCCATTTATCAAATGGTTGCAGAGTCACCTAGGGCACCAGTGATATTTCATCCCTCTGCGATGGTTTGCCAACCAGTTGGCAGACATCAAATCTCCTTGCATAGTCTACGGCATCATTATGTGACGTGGGCCACCATAGCCCAATATGCAACACTTTTCATGCAGTAGTGCGGCCTCCCTAGTGACCTCACGCGATGCCGGCATGCACTTCTTCTAGAATGGGACCCTGCTCATGTGGTAAGACGCACCGTCACAATATTTCATCTGGTCCAAGTTTATACACTTGTCCAGTAATGAGTTAAATATCAGAGGGTTTTACGACCAACTGCTTCTTTTTTGTAATTGACATGTCTACTAGGGTCACACCGGTAGACAAAACCTGAACAATTGGTGCAAAGTGATCATCTGTAACTTCAACTCAAAACAATTGCACATCTAGAAAGCCATCATCAATATTGGTTGGTTCTTCACCATTCTCAATGCATGACAGATGATCTGGGCTAGCATTCAATCATCCTAGATTTACCACTATTTCAAAATCAAATTCTTGGAACAAAAGAAACCATTTAAATATTCTCCCCCCCACATAGGCTTGTTGACTAGGTATTGCAAATTAGAATGATCAGTGAACATTTTTAAATGTCCACCCAACAGATAGTGCCTGAAGTTTTGCATAGCATAAACCATCACCGGGCCTTCCCTTTCAAACGTGGTATAATTTCCTTTAGCAAATGATAACTTTCTACTAGCATATGCTATTGGATGATCCAAGTCGCCTTCACTTGGCTACGCAAGAACAACCCCTAGCACAGTAGAAGAAGCATCAACATGCACATGGAATTATTTATTCCAATCAGGGAAAACTAGTATTGGTGTAGAGGCCATCTTGGCCTTTAGGGTATCGAAGCTTCCTTGGCATTCCAAAGTCCATTCAAACGTAGCGTCTTTCTTTAGTAGCTTTTGCATGGGCGCAATAATCGCAGCGTATCCTCTGATAAACTTGCAATAGTATCCTGTATGCCCTAGTTTCATGCAGGGAATTTTTACATTCGTTGGCAATGGTAAACTGAGGATCAGTGCAATCTTCACTGGATCAACCAACATACCTTGTTTGGATACAATGTGCCCAAGTAGTATGCCAAAGGGTGCACAAAAAATACATTTCTTGGAATTCAATGCAATCTGATGCTGACTACACCATTTGAGCATCAATCGTAGATTTTCCAGATGGTATTTAACCAAGCCATAGACGGTCTAGTCATCCATATATACTTGTACGAACATCTCAATAAAATATTTAAATACAGCAACAACTACGCGGGAGAATATAGCAGGTGCATTTTTCAGCCCAAATGGCATGATGGTATATTGGAAACAACCCCACTTAGTGACAAATGTGGTCTTATGGAGATCCTCCTTCGCAATCCAAATCTAGTGATATCTCAAAATCCATCTATGAATGAATATAACTCTTGTCCGCCTACGCCTTCCAAGACTTCATATGTAAAAAGGGTCAGGAACGGATCATGCACACATGCATCATTCAACTTTCTCAGATCAACACAAATACTGATTTTTCTAGTCTTCTTATCTTGGACCACCATTGGGCTTATCCAATCTGATTCTTCTACAGGTTCAATGATCCTAGCGTCGAGCATCCTATCGATATTAGATTTCATGTGATTCTTCTGCCACATGTTCAATATATATGGCCTCTAGCATACTGGCTTTGCATCTGGATTGAGTGGAATGTTCATTTCCCCTAAATCATTGAGTATCCCCTTCATTTATGAGAATCGCATTGGAAAAAGGTCCTGGAATTAATGCAGTAGATATGTGACTTTGGCCATCATCTCTTCTCCCCAATAGTCTCCGACATTAGCAAATTTGGTATTTTCTGCCGACCTAATGTTAACTTTTCAGATCCTCAGTGGATAATTCATCGATTCTTTCAGTATGTCAGGAGTTGTGACACCATGGCTTCCTTCAAACTATGGAATATTAAATTCTATAGCTCATCATCATCTTTAGGTTCCCCAAGCAAGTTGTAGCACGTCATCATGGATTGGATAGAGAAATGTACATGAGGATCAATAGGGTATGCAACAGGGATGAATTTTAGTACTACATCACGGATAATGTGTAAAGAATTACATACCTCAGGGTTAGCATCCTGGAAGCTAAAAATTTTCACAAAACAAACTGACAACTCCTCCCAAGTGGTAATGGTTCTGCGCAATTCTGTTGCCACATACCAGGACCATGGCATCTCTTCTAGAGTGTGAACAAAAGCCTGAACCCACTCATCCCTGGGTCACAATGTCCATAGTGTTTGGCATGCAATCAAATGGTAGGTGGGATCATTTCATCCATCATATCTCCCAACATGGTAGACCTCTGTACCACCAAAGTGGACCATCATCAACCTGTGACACTGCTCCCAATCATGGATCATCTGCTTGTTTGTCACCCACAATTGAGCCTGAGTAGCCTTCAGTGCTACATCAAGAGCCAGTACCCTTTGCGGTTCAAACACCTTTTCTTCAAATTCTTGGAATAACTTAGATAGTCCCAGTAGTCCTTCATAAATTGGTAACTCGACAGTCTCAGTCGCAACATGTCGAAGAGACTATGTAATCAATCCGCATTTCCTGAATGACACCTCATGAAACCGATTTTGCCAATTTTCTAGAGCATCATCAGAGTTAGAGGATGCAGAACTTCCATTGCACCATCCAAGATTGCCATTGATAGTAGGGTGTATATAGTCCTCGGAGATGTTATAAGCATGATCCCAACTCCTACTGAATTCCTCCTTTACGGGTTCGATATATTGTCATCCTTCCTGAGGGTCCATAGGAGCAATGACTCTTACATCCTGGTTTTCAAATGTGATAACATGATTTTTGAAGTTGATAACTACCATACTATCATTATCACATCCAATTCCTAGCAGTGCAAGATAGGAACCACAATATCCTATGACTTCTATTACGTCAAAGTTAGCACATGTTTTCATACCTTCAATGTCGACAACCAGGTTTGAAACACGACCAGTGGGTTGGACCTTCTCCTGGTTTGATAAATGCAGGTGTACAGGTAACCATTCCAACATTGGCTTCCCCATCAATTTCCAGGTTTTCTTTGTCACTATGTTTACATCTGATCCAAGGTCCAAAATGACCGAGTCAACCTCGTAATCCCCAATCTGGACATTCATCCTCATCTCCTTGCTGGTCTTCCCTTTTTGCAAGGAATTCACAGCGAAATCCTTCACTATCATATCTGGGAGGTGTAATAACGATTCAAGATCGACAAGGGCATCTGATTCCCTCGCCAATGATAGACAGCTCTCAAAGAACTTCCACAGGGTACCATACTTCTGTGATGGTCCTGCCTCTGCAGATGGATCGAAAGAAAATGGCATATCAACAATTGGTAACTTACCCGGATTTCTCCTTATCTCATTCTTTGCATTGAATAAAGTGTCTTTCTCTTTCACAATATCAAATGTGACCTTCTTATTACCAACGAGCTGAACTTGAAGCCGTGGTCCATCATCTCTAGTTGTCGCACCAATGTGAGTAACAATCCCAACGTCGACACCCTTCATCTGCGGCTCAACCTGAATACTAGAAACTGTCTATCCCTGGGTCAAAGGTGGGTTTTGATTCAATGGTTGATTCATCAATTAGTTCTATGCCTAAGACAGGTTCTGATTCTGAGGCTATAGTAGGACCTCGTTCTTCATTATCAGTTGGTTCCGCACTTGGAATGCAGGCGGATTCTACACATTCTACAACTAGGGAATTTTTCCTTCCTTCCATTTTGTGATCAATTGAGGGAAACTTTCAACATTATGATCGCCGATTGCACAATATGTGCATTTCACATGAGGGAATTCTCTATGGTAATGCCCAAATACCCCATAGGTATAGCACTAGACTGATTCACAACCTTGTCCTCCCTCGCGACCGAATCTTCCTCCTCGACCTTTGAATCCTCCGCAGAATCCTTCTCAGACTCCTCCTTGCTGAAACTACGATTGGGCCATTTGTTGTTGTAGTGGGTTAGGTTGTTGTTGAACATATTGTGCGGCTTGAACATATTGCGGCTGATTATACTGCAGACGTGGTGCCTGATTATATTGCGGTTGTACCACCAATTACGGTTGTGGTACGAACTATGGTTGCACCATAAACTGTTGTTGTGGTTGCGTAGGGACAACTTGCAATGGATGCGGTGGAATATATAATACCCGTGCTACCATTTGTACTACTTATGGCTATGCTTGCACTATTTGGGGGCCCTCTCCTTTCACAAAGTAAGAATCATACATTCTTTCTTGAAGCAAATCATAAGCGCGACAATTTTTTTTGTCATGTCCAACTGACCGACAAAATGTATAGTACAATTTTTTTTCCTTGGTAAACATATTTTGCATATAGTCATAGTTCTCATGTCGATGCCCATAGACCTGGCATATGTGACACCATGGTGCGCCAACACCACTCAACGGGCTCGGGGCTCTTGACAACAAATAGTTTTGAAATGTCAGACAAGTATCCTTGGTATGTCCATTAGCATGGAAACAGGTCCACCAAATATCATCATGATCTTTTTTATTCTTTTTGATGTCTTGCAATTGCAGCGTTAAATTGGCCAACTGTGCCTGACTTTGATTCATTCCAATGGCAGTTTCCCCTACTGGCAATTCCTCCAATTTCATCGGGGTTTCTAGAGCCTCGCTTTGCATTGCAATATTTTTTTGTATTAGTGATTCCGAATATGCGGGACAAGCGCTGTGATAAACCATTCTTTATGTTGAACATCGCTCATCTAAAAACTGACCCGAGCCATCAATCTCTTAAACCACTGATCAAAATCCCAAATTGTTTCATTTGGGAATTGTTTGACCTCTTTAAATTTAGTAATGTACTGAGCTTCAAACTTCACCTTCTTAAATTCCTCAAATATCCCTATTCTGATTTAATCCAATGTCTTTGCAGTACCTCCCTGAGGCACCCGTGTGAATCTCATAAACCATTCCAATGCGCTGCCCCTCAAAGTAGTAGCTAGCTCACTTTTCTTGACATCATCATCAATAGTTTGTCGAGCACTCTAGATCGCTTTGCATAGGAACTAGTATTTCTCCAGATCATTGGTACCATTTCCATTGAATATTGGAAACTTCATTTCATCTCCCACCATTTTGGACCTTCTTCCTCCTACTAGTGATCTATTACTAGACTGTTGTTGATACGTCGGGAAGGTGGATGTAGAATGCACGTTCCTTCCTTGTGGTGGAGTAGTGCGCAGAGGAGTAGACACATTATTGCTGGGGTTCGATCCTATCATTCTTCCAGGTGTAGCCTGGGCCTGTATGTCCTCATCATCACAAAAATGTCGTTTCATCCCATGTGGTTGTTCTTCATCGTATTGCACTTCGACTTCAGCAGGACCTTCTCCTGTCCTCTTCTTCTTTTCTAATAACCTTGCTCCTCCCCTCATACAACCACTTGTTTCTTCAACGACCTTTACATTCTCACTAGAACTCATGCCCATCTACCCCTTATTCCCTTATGTGTTTCCCCCCTTTCTGTCACGGTGTCTACATCCCCCGCACACCAGAGTTCCACTACTCTTGGTCCATCTTTAGGATACCCTTTTCACAGACTAGTTGTAGCAACAATAGGAACCTTCCATGAGGTCCACTGAAAAATGCCCTTTCTACCTCAGTAAAATATTTATTAGTATAAACAGCAAAATCAGTGATGTATCCTTCCAAGATACTATCCAACCATACCTCAACTTCCCATGATTCCTTGTTCTTGTTTTCTTGTAGCGCCTGGATTAATTATGGGGTTTAGTATGTCGGCTCTCCTCCTTGAAAATTTGTCTTCCACTTAAAAAAATTTGTCAACCATTCTTGCAATACCACAGGGAATTCACAAAAGAACCATTCATGAGGACCATTGTGGATATATCTATCCAATCAGTGGTTTGTCGACATCTTAGGATTCTGGTTTTTGGCTTCAGCAAACTCCTACAACTTTAGATCAAACCATCCCTCAATCTCTGATCAATTCGGATTCCAGAACATATCCCCTTCCTAATTGTGAATCGGTCCCAGCAACGAAACCATTTGTTAGTGAATCCCACCAACAAAGCTTCATCGACAGGGGTTCCCACTCTGTCGATGCCTTGCAACACACTCTCCCTAAGCACTGGCCCAGATAGGTTTTGACCTTCCTGACAACATCTCCGGAGCAGACGAGGTCTCACCTAAGGCATTCAAGGGAGATCTATGAGAACCAAGTTTCTAATAGTGGGGAAGGAGGATATGGGGATCCAATGGAGAGAGATCATAACTTATTCAGTCCTCATACAGTATCAAAATATCGTAGCATTATTCATCATGGCGCATCAAGCTTAAATTATAGCAATTCAAAACCAACAGATCGCATCGATATAGCAGAAAGACACTGAATCACATCTATAACAAGTCATTTTAACAAAACAGAGCCACAAAATTACAACATGTCTATAACAATAGAAAATATTTGAGCCATATGCATCACATCATATATTAATATTTCACAAATGCACCACATTACATAATCCTTCTCCAAAACCAGAGACTGCATACATCAAAAATAAGCCCAGATAAAATCGCAGTCAAGACAGGAAAATCTCCATAAGACAGATTGCACCAGATCATATCCCTTACAATTGCAAATGCAATACAATTGTTCACAACTGCTCATACATGATGCTCTATCTCTATCTCTCCATGTATATCTATGACTTTCCAAAATGGATCTATAAATAGGCTTATTCCATTACATCAAGGGTCCACTAATAACTGAATTCTAACCACTACTGACCTATTGCAACAAACCTTGGTCAAAATATACATAAAATATTCAAAAATGGTTATCTTCCTGCTTATCATGCCAATCTTCCCTTGTGTGGTACCGCGCGAGCTTGTACAGTTGCCACGATGCTGTGCAACTCACTTGTCCCAAACCCCTTGTCAACAGTGGCACTGGTATTTTTCGTTGAACCTCTTGAGTTTACTGGATTTACGGGGATCACTGATGGGGTTTATTTCTCACCAGTCCCGATGCTAGGATTGCTAGTGTTCACAAGGGGTTCAGGCGATGGACTTCTAGGTCTTTCTCTAGGTGATTTCTTTGGAATACTGTAGTCACGTCCTATTCTTGGAAATTCTACAGACCCTCCTGATTCTGCTCTCTCAAAAACTAGGCTATACTCCTCCTGTTCATCGTAGGATCATTTGTCTAGGTATGACTCACATCCATAATCACCCTCCCTCGGTAAGCTATAGGCCCTCCTTCCTCCTATTACCTTTCTCCTCTTTCCTGACCAGAACCTCCTTCCTCTTGTTACCTTTCTCCTCTTTCCTGACCGGAACCTCTTTCTGCTTCTCAAGAATCCAGTGCCTAACTCATACTCCAAACATCCCGAGAAAATATCTTCTTACTACCTTCCATAATACTTCTAGCTCATACACAACATATCCACTCCACAAACTATCCGACTCATTCACTATGACAGTTCCCCTATCCATTTTCTTGCATTCGCCTGTCTTTCGTCAACTTCTTCTTGCGTGAACAGTAGCATTTTAGCATCTAGCTGATCTTCTATCTACTCCTTCATTGAGTAACATCTCCCCGATTTAATCAATGGGTCCTAACAATGGAACCATTTTTTGGCCACTTTTCCCCACTTGCATGACCCAGGTTTTGCACATCCCACCGATCCAACAGCTACCCGAGATACCAGCCCAATAGAGAAATCCCCATCAGCAACACCTGCGAAGCAGGCGCAGTCTCACCCAAGATATCTCATAGATGCGTAACCGCTAGAACCATGTTTCTGTGATTGTCGAGGAAGTATAGTCCCTTGGCTCGCAACAAAGGAGCTCAACAAAGGAAGCAGGGTGGCTAGATGGAGGAGTTGGTTTTGCGTGAATGAGCACAAATGTATGTCATCGCGTGCGACCTGACTTTCCTTTCCCCCTCGTAGCTGGCGCAACTCGTGCAACACAAATAACTCACATCAATCATCTCTAGGACTTAAGTCAGGGTTCATAATAGGAATATACAGAATGATATATATTTATACAAGTTCAATTCAACAGGGTATTATGTTCATCCATTTACCAATTGCAAGAAACTAACAAAAACTAAGCCACCTTTTACATTATACGAGAGGCAACTATTAATCAATCACATAAACATTCACCACATCAATCATTCATTTGGACACAAGAAATAACGTCGAAACCCATCTAGCAAAAACCACCAAGGTGGTCTTCATATGGCATGAGAAAGGATATAGCACCTTGTAGTTTGCGGGATGCAAAAAGATCTTGAGATATGTCTTTCAGTTCAGACTCATATTTCTCATGATCTATGTCTTATTTCTCCTAATCTACTCCTACTACGTATAGATCCGCACATAGCCCGAATCGACTCTCCTAGCATCTGCACCACCCTAGCAGAGATTTCTCCTTCTACTATTCTCATTACCTTTCTCTTAGATCCGCTCTCTGCAACTGTATACAGTTCTCGTCTATCAAATCCATTATGTAATTACGACTAACAAAAAAAAAACTTGTAACTATTAAATCTCTCCTATTTATAACATTTTTCATGACCGCACTGGGTCGACTACTTACAGGCAGTTTGTTAACTGTCACCATCATCCCCCCCCTAGGATACAACTATGGTGATCATGACTAGAAATGAGGCACTAATGGCCTCACTTAGAGTGTTCTTTCACTTGTGTGGCATCCACTGACTTAAGTCGACTTCTGCACCGACGACCACCCTGTCGCTTTCCGACCATTTTCCCCCTGTGTGCTTCTGCGCTTGCCTTTCCTTTGTAGCACACCTCTCTGCTCTACCTTCATGGGTCCTTTTTGTACTTCATGATCTTCCTTTACTTCCATCGCATGAACAATTCATTTTCTTTGGTTGCAGGCATGAACTTCCTTTTTGTACCCCTTTCTCGAGCCAACACCAACTGAAATCAACTTATGGAGGTTGGTATCAGTACTCCCAGTGGCTCCTAATTTGTATGGATAGATCTAGGAGGATCCTAAACTGATGCGTGCAAGTGCACAATCACAATTGGCCTCAATTAGTGTTCCCCACACTTTAGTAACCAATACATGTTCCCCAATTAGGCCAAGTGGACCCAATAGTGCTAGTGACTAAAAATAGACTGAAGGGACTCAAGATTTAGACATACTCCTGATTTACACATAATTGACCAAATTGGACAAGGGATGATTATAATACTAACACCCCCCCTAAATGATAACTAGGAAAATTTGTGGGACTGGGTAACTAATACCATAGGTCACCCATTACAACAAGTAAAGTAACTGCTTAACATAAGGAGCTAGGGGAAAAACCACATGGTAAACCCTCCCCTCTAACTAAGCAGGTAGAATCAAGATTCAAGTTTGAAAAAATTGAAAAAGTGTTGCTGCAATATCTGTGATGTAGCGAAGCATCATGCATGATGTTTTTTGCATAAGTATCCTAGGGCCTGGGATGTAGACTTCTCCATATTCTCCTAAAATTATGATGGAAGGAAGGAGGAATGTAACCTTTGCCTCTTTCTATATGAAGAGGTGTATGATCCACTCTATTCTTATGAATGCAGTGTGACTGATCAGCCCTTGCAATGTTGCATCTCATAGGGATTTTCTTGCATCTCTCTGAAGGAGGTGATATTGCATGACATAGAGTAAGGGTATTTCCCTTCTGAGTGTCAGATGGATTTCCATCCATCTTCCTAGATTCCCGCTTGGGAGTAGGGACTTGATCTAGATATGAATCACCCTGAATCTCAGTCTCATAAACTGATACAATTGGTTCTGCAATACAAGTGGAAACTACAAAAGAAGTACATGGAATGTTTATCTTCCCTTGCAAGTAGAAGCTGAGAGTGCACTGGTTCTGGAAATGGCACGAAGTGTGAGAACCCATATGCCTCGAAGGCATGATTTGTAGCAACCATCACTGTGATGTTCCTAGTAGAGCTATTTGTGATCTCCACTGAGTCAGGACCAAATATCACTTGCTTTGGACAGCCATTATGATTCATCTGGTATATAGATAATATATTTGCAGCTAAGGTGGGCACGTAAAGCACATCTTTGAAATTTCCATGTTCAAGCTTAATAGAACCCTTCCCTTTGGCTTGAATTTTACTAGTGGGTGTTGAGATATGTTCAGGTATTTCCACACCCACCAGTTTTGTCTTGCATGTGGCTTTGTTTAATTAGATTTAATTTTACTATTATTTCCCATCTGAATACTAGGACCATGAAAAGACTGCAAGGAATAGAATGATTCTCTGGATGCAACCATATGATTGGAAGCACCAGAATCAATGAGGAACGCCTGTGCTGTTGAGAAGCTAGCCTTCAATGCATGGCATGTCTCTTCATATTATTTAGTTTCTTCTCTTTGGTCATCCTGCCTTGCACTAGCAGGTATAGTAATGTTCTGTTTCTTCAGAATAAGACCCATGTTATCAATTTTTCTTCTCATATAGGAGCTTTTTGGATGAAATCCCCTTCCACGGTAAGAACATAGTGTATTTCCTTTTCCATTTTTCTTCCTTGTTTTTGAACCTGAAGGCTCTTTTGACTGCTCTTTCTCTATAGGAGACTCATCCTTTTTCTTCCCATTATCATTCGCCACCTTAGGTCCTCACGCAACTAGTACTTGATCTCTGGAAGATCAAATTATCCCCATTTGGATCAACTTGTGATGCTCCTGTGTGAGAGATTCAATGAAGGAGTTAAGAGTAGGCATCTTCCAGTTTGGAGTAGAAAGATTCACAGAATGAAATGTTGATACAAAGACTAAATAGTTTCCACCAAGTTTGGAGAGAATGGAAAGGATGAGTTGATCATCCTCCTTTTCAACCTTGCACAACTTCAATTGAAACACTAGATGCTTTAATTTGGTGAAGAATTCATTTAGTGTTTTGAAATTTGTTGGATGAAGAGAAATCAGCTCATTCTCTAGTGGATAGATCCTTAGATCATCCTTCTTGTCAAATAAGAAAGAAAGCATATCCCAAACCTCCTTAGGAGTCTTCAATCCATTTATGTGGAGGAGAATATCTTGAGAGATTGAGAGGCACAAGAATCCATATGCTTCATCAAGCCTATTCTAGTACTTTTATTTGTCAACATAATGAATTGGCTCTCTCTCTGTCTTTATTGAGAGTCTGAAGAGTCTTTTGGAGCGGCTTCATCTCCATGTCCTCCTTTGACTAGTGGTATTTGAAATGAGTGAGAAGCTCCATTGGATGGGCCATTTCGAATGCAATGGAAGACACTAAGTTGTTGTAGCAAATGCAGTGAAGGAGACTGAGCTACTTGTAGCAAATGCAATGAAGGAGAATAAGCTACTTGTAGCAAATGAAGTGAAGGAGAATTATAAACTCGTAAATCACACAATCAAATAGACAAAATAAGGTTGATAGTCTTTAATTTTGGAATTTTCATCACACCCAACATAGTTGATCAAGCAAGCTTTATTAAACAATTCCTTTACTTGGGATATTAAGTGGTAAATTCTCTGCTTCTGGTGCAGTACTGGAAGGATAAAATTTGCTCAAAATTATTTTTTGATCCAAGTATGGATATATAGTAGGAGAAATGCCTTGTCCTACCGAGGATCTGATACCATATTAAATTGAGCACATGTGTATGTGGACCAACACACAACTAACAAGATAGATCATACAATTTACTCGGCAATTGAAGAATGAAGCAGTGCAAAAATGGACTGCAGTTGTGAATGCTTACATTAATCAAAAGTAATTAGATAATTAATTACAATGAAGTATAATGGCTAAATACCCACATGAAATTCGAATTCATGTGAGGAAATTCGAATTTATTGGACTCTACATGACTGAATGGTTAACTGACCTTGTCTAAATCATTATCGGAGTTCATCGGAGTTCAAAAACCAAAATCAAGTGTCTAATTTAGTGTTGACTAGTGTAAGTGACCAAGGTAGGTGAGTAAATGCACCTCACCTACATACATCCATGAAATCCTAGTGCTAGTTGAGTAGAAATGAATGTAAGGCACTAGAACTGAATGTAACTCACTCCTAACTGAGCTTGACTAGTCACCAATTAAACTCAACTGATGGAGGTTGGTATTGGCACTCCCAATGGATCCTAATTTGTAGGGATTGATCTAGGAGGCTCCTTAACTAATGCATGCAAGTTTAATCAGTAGAATTTTTCCTCAATTAGTGTTCCCCACACTTTAGTAACTGGTACATGTGCCCTAATTAGGACAAGTGTACCCAATGGTGCTAGTGACTAAAAATAGACTAAAAGGACTCCAGATTTAGACATACTCTTGATTTAGACATAATTGACCAAATTGGAAAAAGGAGGATTATAATCCTAACAGTCAAAGGAATGGATGGTATTGGAGTAGGTCTAACAAATGGAGAAGGAAGGCACATTCAAGGGTTGTAAGTATTTCTTCATGTTCATCCATTATAAATCAGTTCAATTTTCTTCCCAATTCTTCTTCAATGTTTTCCCTTGAAGTTTTATGTTGAGTTAGAATTGGTAGGAAATTAGATCTAACCTATATTTATTAAAAATAGTTTGGTAGGATATTAGGAATTATTTTTTGGTGAGATTTGAAGGTGTGAAGGAGATGGAAGGGGCTGCAATATCAGCCATTAAGGAACTCCATCAAACTTCAACGCTACAAGAGGCTTTCTCCTCCTTTCCTCCCCTTCTAAAACTCCATCAAAGAAGGTTTAAGATCTTAGAATTTTAATTGATTTTTTTGTGTTGATTAGAATTCACCCACCCCATATAAATAAGAGAGTAGGATATAGCTTAAGTTGCAGAATACTCCACTAACAATAAGGCTATAGGATGTTTCCACCATAGGTATAACTATATTAGAAAAAGGTAAGTGTTGATGGATGACGAAGTAGTACCAAGTAACTATGATGAATCAATGAGGTAAATATTTCAAGTAGAAAGGAGGTAGTGAGGTCTAGATCATATGGATACTAAATTTTAGAAAAAATTATAAATGAAGTTATGCCGCAAGTGTCGTGAGTCAAATAGGGTGAACTTATCAATGTTCGTAGTCCCTACTATAAAAATATTATCTTGACCCAAATTTTTAGTCAAAAATAGGCTTGATATATGCACCAAATGTCCAAAATATTAAAAAAATAAATTGTACAAATACATCACCCTATTATACAATGGGTAGAATTAGTCACATGTAAGTAAAACATAAGTAAAAAACTCATTTTTTAACATTTTGCGTGTTGGTGTAGCCATTTGAGGAGAGGAGCATAAATATTCAAACTTAGATTTTTGGAAATATAAGATATATTTATTCAACTTGTCAATTGCAAGTAATTAATATTGGATTGGTCTTGCATTTCATCTGATTCCTTTCTATTTTTTGGGAAAATTTATTTTGGGGTCACCATTTTCAGTTTGTAGGATCATGGTTATTCCTGCTGATGGGATTAGGGAAACCATGAGATCCAAGTTGTGTGTATTTATATGAAATGAGAGAATGGTAACACATGTTCAAGGGACATGTGTGACCATACCATGAACTAGACATTTTTGTGATGAAAAACCTAAATTTTTTGTCATTTTTCAAAAAACATTCTTGGAAAAGATATGTGTGACAAAGATGATAGTGATTTTGTAGGGATGAATATGATTTAATGGGAAGAATGTGCTCACAAAGTTGTATATAACTCCTCTTTGAATGATCTAGACATTATAAATGCACCCAAGGTATGTGTCTTGTTGAAGTTATTCTCCTTCCAAACCATGCATAGCCAAAAATGTACTTCTTTAATTCTTGATACACATATGAGATCTAGAAGTGCAATAATTTTAAGTTTGTAATGAGACCATAGATTTGGGAGTATAGGACATCTACTTCATTACGTGATTATGTTGATGTGGTCTGAGGGTAATCCTAAAGGGAGGGAGTTTGGGTGGAGTATCAATATTTGTAGATGATGTTGTGGCTACTTACTACCAGAATGGTTCTAGAAAAAGTAGAATATTTCTTCTCATAAAGTAATTAATTGATCTCTTACTGAGTATGATTCATTTTATTATCACTTGAGGGACAATATATACCTCATTGGACTTGGATTTGAGGGTTCATATGGAGTATAATACAAGATGTTTGGGGCTTTACATACTTGATTGGTATATTGATCTTGTCATCAACATGGAGGATCAATCGATGAAGTGTCTTGTCAGAGATGAATGGAGTTCCTATATGGCTCTATATTATGCACCTTCTTCCTAGAGAAGGTACATTATATCCATCCTAGAGTTATTACACCATCAAGTGAGACACATATGCCACATATGCAAAGGGAGGATGACTTGATGACTATAGTAGGGGGAGGTTTACATGTCATTACGTTTGGATAGGATTTCTTGGACTGGTGGGATGACCACATTTTTCTAATTGAGGAATATCCTTATGATAGAATGGAACTATGACATGACCCTAAGTTGGTTCTTCCTCTTGATAGTCATTAGGGTGACATAGGTAAGAATATAATTCTATGAACCATGTGTTTTTCAAGTTTTTCAAGTATTTCAAATTTTTATGGAGTTTTAATATATCTTGAAGAAAAATGGAAAAATATTATTTTTTATACTCTTTTTGGCTATGTGTAAGGTAAATGACAAATTTTACTATGTATGATGAAAACATTCAATCTACATGCCCAAGATGCATGCATTCAACCCATATTTGAATAGAAGAAGGTGGAGGTGTCAATAATGATGAAGAAGAAGACGAAACTATAAAGGAACTTCGATACTTCTAAAGGAACCTAGAGGGGATAAAGAAGGGTGTTACCCCAAATTGAATCAGTAGTATCCCTTAATGCATCGAGTGTGATGTGGTAGCACTTCATTCATGGGTCCCATACTTGTTGCATTATGTGAAAACAATATTTATTTGTTATGATGAATCTCACTACAGACGTGACTCATAAGATGAGTCATTGTGAGGCAAGTATTACTACTTAGACTATCTTAGATGGTTACTATATATTTTACTTTATAGATTATGTATGCATCATTCACTTCCATGTAGGAAAAATTTTGTACTCGAAACCTATACACATTTTTTATTTATGATGTGGTTCCTTTCTATCTTTTATACATGTGCACATTATCTCATCATTTACTTATATGATTAAATGGTTTTTGCAATTAAATTTCATGATGGATTATACATTCTTTCTTTTACTGGAATTATACTAATGAGATAGATTCTAATTAAGTATGAAGTTAGGTAATGAATCAAACAAACTATTCATACTTCTAAGAACATGAAATAATCAATAAATTTAAGTTGGCCTTCTCGAAGTTGATCTCAGAGAAGCTTGATTTATAGAATATAATCTCAAATTTGATAATTGCGCCGAGAGACGCTCTACAGCCCAGTATGGGGTAGATCTTGTAACGTTATGTAACGTTGTAACATTACGTAACATTGTAACGTTACGTAACATTGTAACGTTACGTAACGTTACATAATGTTATGTCGGCTATAAAAAAAATAGAAAATTAGAAGAAAAAAAACAACTATATAAATAGGAAGAAATATCACAAACTACATCAATCAATTGCTTCATCTTTCTAGGGCCATCGCATGAGGGACACCTCAATCAATTGCTTCATCTTTCCATGGCCGAGAGGCGCTCTACAACCCAGTATGGGGTAGATCTTGTAACGTTACATAACGTTGTAACATTACATAACGTTGTAGCGTTACGTAACATTGTAGTGTTACGTCACGTTACATAATGTTATGTCGGCTATAAAAAAAAATAGAAAAGAAAAAAAATTACAAGTAACGTTACATAATGTTATGTCGGCTAAAAAAATAAAACCTTAGAAAAAAAAAACACCTATATAAATAGCAAGAAGTATCACAAACTACATCCAAATCCTAGCTACCTTGATCCAGCAACAGCAACAACCACTGCGACAGCAAACGGCAAGAACCACTGCAACAGCAACAATAAACCCAGGTAAGAATTTTAAATTTTCTAATTGACAATCAATTCAGATATTATTTATTTGTGGCTGATATCATATTCATATTATTTTAATTTTAATAGCACATAAAATCTCCGAACAACTTAACATTTCACCAATTTCTCTCACCAATTTCTCTCACCAATTTCTTTCACCAATTTCTTTCATCGAATGGCTCAGAGAATATCCGCTTGATTTAGGTACAATGCTTTAGGTTTACACAATGATGTTACACAATTTAGGTTCAATTAGGTTACACCGGGTTCGAATGGCTCAGAGAATATCCGCTTGATTTAGGTACAATGCTTTAGGTTTACACAATGATGTTACACAATTCGGGTTCAATTAGGTTACACAGAGAGCTACATTATCAATTAGGTACAACTTAGATACATTGTTTTTTACGAGCTTTTTCTATTTTGTTTTTTAGCCATTGTTTTCAGAGTCCAAATAATTAGCATTTGTTTGTACTTTTCACTATGAAATCATAAACTTTTTCTTTTAAAAATTTGTCAATTTACCTTTACATAACATTTTATCTTCTCACGCAGTTCTCCAATTTGTACTATGTTTCATCAAATAAACTATCGAACAACAAATTTGGAAATCGACACATTGAAACTGAACCCTCAATGAATGCACATGAAACTAAGATGACCTGACTGAAAAAGCAAAAAATAGCAGGAGGTCATGTATCAGACATTGTTAGCATATCAGCATCTTCTTCTTCGAAATAATTATCAAGGAGCTCAGCTAAATTATTTAAAAAAATAGACAAATCGATTCTCCTGAATTTGCAAGTTTTCAATCTTATCCAAGCCACCAGCGTCCTCAATTAGTCACACATATACATTAACGTCAGTGATGCCTGCATTTCTTTCAGTCTCTCCAACTCTCAATATGTTTTCTAAACAGTCAAGGCAAACTATTTTAATCTCTGGATCCGGGCTGCTTAGAATATCACAAAGTGGTGGTATGCAACCTTGAATGGTAAGGTATCTGTAAAAGTAAAAGAGCTCATGTTAGCAACTTAGGGTCATTGAAAAAATGGATGCACAAAATTAAACATGCAAACAAAGAAAAGGTTCATACTTTATCTGTTCGTCGCTTCCACATGAACTTGCATTTGAAACAGCCCATGCTGCCTCTTTCTTTGCATCGAATTCAGCATTTGCTAGCAGTGATATAAGTGGGGGAAATATATTGGCATTGATAACAACCTGCCATAAAAATGGAATGCATTAGCACAGAACGATCCAGTTATGTTAGAATCAAACACTGGTATTAAGTTACAACATAAATCCAAAGCCATTTCCACCTGAATTTGCACTTTTGTCCTCGCAGTAATATTGGAGATTATCCTACATATATCTCTTATTACGGTTTTATCTGTATGTTTGGCTGCGAGAAGATGCAATAAGCCAGGAAGAGCCTGGTTGTCAATAACTGCCTGCACACCACAAAATATAAAATAAAAGATAAAGTTCAAAGTAAATCCACTAGGGTTTGAGATTGGACTCTTTGAATTGTGGTACAACAAAGACATTAAAACAAATGCATAGACGCATGGTGGTAGATTACAATCCAACAAATACATTTAGTAGACAATCTAGCAGTAGGCTCTTCAATGTTTCAGAATATGTAATCATTCCCATACTCGGTAAACAATATCGAAAGAAAACTAACAGTGACGATTTTATCAAAATGGGGCGGGCGCTACAGACAGAATTGGATTTCAATACGTTTAGCCTAGTAGCATTCAGATCATAGAATGACAAATATTACGTGTCTGTGAGACTTCCATTCGAAGCAAGGATCCCTTACAAACCAATAATCCCAATTATTAATATAATATGTTCCATTAGGATTGATAACGATCGTACGATTCAATTCAAATGGTTGGTACGTAAGTGTTCTGTGTGCCGATGATTGAAAGTTGGAGGATGATGGGCTCCAAAGTCATGCAGGTTTGTTAGATATACAATTTCCCAGTCCAGAAGAGCCCTTAGCAACATGCATTGCTCAGTGTTACTTGGGAACTACATCACCAAACTCACTCGCACAGAACACCAATTTGCAGGCCTTGATCATTAAAATGAAGTGTAAATTACCTGCGTGTCTGTGTTCTGTCTGTGCATTTGTCATTTGAATATATATTAAAATTAAAATATATATTAATATATTTTAATTTTAATATATATTCAAATGACACAATATTTTTTGGTTGGACCTAATATATATTTTAAAATAAGTTTGGATCCAACTAAACCCTAAACCTAATCTCCTATATTCCTTCCATAGATTCACTAACAGTAAAGGGCAGGAATACAGCAGATTCATGCATTAACCAGTTTCATTTCTATTTTGACACAGCAAGAAACTATATATATCCATGGTCTTCCCAACCATTTAATCTGTGACCTCACTCAATTGACATATCGTTTTAAGATTATTTGATTAAACAACTTTTAACTCTCATGTTTCGACTTCTATTTTATTTTTTTCCAAATTAAATTAAATTTTTTCACTTTTATGAAACGTTATGCTTTATTCCTGTGCAAGGAACATTACGCCATTCTTATTATTATTATTATGTCAATTTATGATTCCTTTATAAAATGTGATTCCGTATTGAGTATTTTTCATTGTTAAAAACTAGCCTAGATCCAAATCCTAGGCTCTATCAAGCGCCGAGAGGATCAAATATCTCGTGGTGCAAACCTCCTTGAGTACAATACCTGAGAAGAGGTTTGTACCTCGGGAGATTTGATCCCTCTCGGCGCTTGATAGAGCCTAGGATTTGGATCTAGGCTGGTTGCGCCGAGAGGCGCTCTACAGCCCAGTATGGGGTAGATCTTGTAACGTTACGTAACGTTGTAACGTTACGTAACGTTACATAATGTTATGTCAGCTATAAAAAAAAATAGAAAATTAGAAGAAAAAAAAACAACAACCATATAAATAGGAAGAAATATCACAAACTACATCAATCAATTGCTTCATCTTTCCAGGGCCATCGCATGAGGGACACCTCAATCAATTGCTTCATCTTTCCAGGGCCATCGCATCACGAGGACTACAAGTTCTCTATGTCACCACTTCTAATCACATCAAACAAGATCAGCGTCGCGTTTAAGGATGGAATTTTGATCACTTTGCCATTTGTTTCCACGAATTGCCCGTGCCCTCTTTTTCAGATCCGCGGCCCGATCTTGAAAGTAAGGAGCATGCATTTCCTGTGCATTTGATTGATCCACTAATTGAAGCTTTGGAAGGTCTTCGAGAGCCTTTCGATTGTCTGATGCAGAACCTCTCCTTATTGTGCATGACCTGTTGCTCGACTGGGTTCAGAATGTGGTGGCCAAATATGAAGCCCCTACCTACGTTTTCAATTACTTGAGTGCCTATAAATCAGCGGAATATGAGAAGGGTATTGGAATCCCCAGATCCTTTGTATCATACAAACGGTGCTACCCAGAGAAAGTTATTGATTTAAAGTCTCGCAACCTCGCAGAATGTCTACCACTAGTGACAGGACATCTTGTGAATAGTTTTCACGGTCTGGAATCTCAATTCATCGACGAGTTACAAGAAATACGTCGAGAACAATACGGTGAGAAGCCTATGTGGGCCGTCGGTCCTCTCCTTCCTGAATCCGTTTGGACGGGTAACAAAGGCAATTCAGATGGTGAAAGTTGCTTGAGATGGCTCAACCGCCAAGCTCTGGCTTCAGTTGTTTATGTTTCGTTCGGTACACTGTCCTCTTTATCCTGGCAACAAATCCATGAATTGGCTCGAGGGCTTGAGGCAAGCCAATAGCCCTTTCTTTGGGTAGTCAGGGTTGCTGATGGTGCTCACTTCACAGCATTGGATGAAGTGCAGATGGACTGGATAAGAGAGATACTTCCCTAAGGATACAAGAGCCAAATCACAGGACGAGGCTTCCTGGTGAGAAAATGGGCTCCCCAACTATCAATTTTATCGCATGAGTCCACCGGGGGTTTCGTAACTCACTGCGGGTGGAATTCGACGTTAGAGAGCATAAGCACTGGAGTTCCCATGGTTGTTTGGCCTCAGCATTCCGACCAATTTTCCAACTCTATATTGGTGGCGAAGGAGTTGAAGGTGGGTGTAGAAGTGAAGAAGTGGACCAAGGCAGACGAAAATGAGTTGGTAACAACAGAGGAGGTGGAGAAGGAAATCAGAGGATTGATGGCGGTAGATGCAGAGGGAATGGAAATGAGGAGGAGGGCCAAGGAGCTCAAAGACGTTGCTCGCTCAGCCGTTGAAGAAGGAGGATCGTCGTGGAATGAGTTAGAGTCGTTTATCCATCATTTTACTTCATTACTGAACCAACGAAAGCCATAACTATGGTTTCAGTAAGGTTTGGAGTTGAAGTCCTGCAATAATATATGATTTTATGCATGAGATATCTCCTACGATTCAGTTTACTGCATTATAGTTTATGATGTATGACATAGATGTGAGGTATAAGTGCGAGGAATGAGTTAAATAAAAGTTTCTTTTCGAATCATTCTGTAAGGGATAACCAAAGAAAGGAACATCCCTCCATTTCCACAGTTGTCTTTGTCGTTCCTAGATGTTAGATCTTCACTGATCACTATCTGGTGCAAACATGTTGAATATGTTTAATTTATTTTAATAGATTGCATACCACCTGCCCATGAGTCAAACCTTCTCCTAACTATGTTTATCCGTGTAATAAGCTAAAAACTTTCAATTGTCATTGTTAAACAAGTGAGTATTATGTTTATGGGTTTTTACTATACTAATTTTTATAGGTTTTTTATTATATTAATTGGTTCTAATAGGGTCATTTTTGTTGGTTTGGAAAAAAACACAATATGGGGGAGATGTTGTAATGTTCCTAGCTAACAAAATAATAAAAAATAACAAATTGAATTATCCGCAAAAAAATGTTGGCCTTGCACATGGTTTTAAAACCATTTGCAAGGCCTTCTAAACAACCCATGGTTTTATTGTACATGATTTAGGAGGGCCTTGCACATGTGCAAGGAGGAAACCATGTGCAAGGCCTCCTAAATAACCCATGGTTTTATTGTACATGGTTTAGGAGGACCTTCTAAATGGTTTTAAGACCATGTGCAAGGCCTCCTAAACAACCCATGGATGTAGGAGGGCCTTGCATATAGTTTTAAAACCATGTATGGGGAAATGTTGTAATGTTCATTCCTAACAAAATAAAAAATAATAAAAAATATTATATGTTAGCCATAAATAATATTAAATATTGATAATAAAAATATTACATGTGGACCTTAAATAAAAAGATTTATCTTTTGGTTTGAATCAAATCAATGGATGCCTAAGAAGAGGTTTGCACCTCTAGAGATTTGATCCATCTCGGCGCTTCATAGAGCCTAGGATTTGGATCTACGCTGGTGTATGCTCAACTAAGAAACAAGCACGTGTGTGTCTAGTGTGACGATGATTTAATGGATTCCAAGGGTTATTTCTTGGTCAAGGCACTCACTTCTTGTACTATATTCTGCAACATTATTGGTTGCAGATTTGAGAAAATTGCCTCCTCAACTTACAATATGGTTGGTAGGTGAAAAAATTACCGATGAAATAAAAGTGATGTTTTGAGTGCTACAACTGGCTCTGTTTGCATATCCTAGATAAGTTCTAGTTTGATATGAAACCTGGAAAGAAAAAACTGCAAGCAAGATAAGTATGGTAAAAAGAAAACTAACGTACAAAAACATGTGAAAAAAATACAACATGATACAACAACTATTGTGAGGCATTAGTTCCTACAAGAATTATTTCTTCAAATACATCCCATTACACATATTTAAGAATGGTTCTCCACCATAATTAAATAACACATAATATCCCCATTTTATCACGATTTAAATGATGATCAAAACATACCACATGGATTTGAACTTTCCCTTCCATAATTTATCATGGTCTTGGTCATAAACCAAAACCAAGTCTCCTTTGGAAAAGACTCACGGATAGAGATTCTTATCAGATCAGGATTTGAATTGTTTATTTTGTGCTTATTTAGTGAAATAACCCTCCAATGTAGTTTCATCAAGACATTGCAAATAGAGGAAAATTCTATTCTTAATAAGAGGTGTCAAATAAGAGATCAATGGGGAGATGTAATGATGGAATCTCACATTCAATCAGAAATGCTTCTTCAACTCTATATGTGAGATAGAAAGGAGTGAATACAATCCCAGTCTTGTGAAATGTTTGATATGCCTAAAGAGAACAAAACATCATTACATGCTAATTTGTATTATTTTCGTTAACCCTTAGATGCATTATAGTATTCAAAACCTTATTGATGAATTCTACTTGACCATTACAACATGGATAGTATGCAAAATACTATTCTTTCCAAAGACCTAATCTGGTGATAAGTTATTACATGAACAAATTCTAAAAATGAGATATGTTATAATTAACCATCTCTCTCGGAACACCAAACCTAGAAAGGACATGATTGAATAGAAACTATGCTGCAATTTTAACCATGTTAAATGTTGCAGGGATCACTTAAACTCACTTGGTAAATTAATCGACATCCACTATAATGGAATGGAAACCATTCGTTGAAGGAATATTGCATGTCATAAACTTGATAGCCCATTTTGTAAATGGACCCACGACAACTACAGGATAAGGAGGAGCGAGGTGAGAATGCATTTCCTTCGTGTATAATTTACAAGCATGACACTTTTTAACTCCATTAATAAAATATTCAAAGGGTGTAGGGCAAAAGTATATTGTGTGAAATACTTTTTTGGTTTTAGAAAACCCGAAAAGATGAACTTTGCATGCTCCAACATGGAAATCATTATGTACTTTCTCAACTTTCTCAGAAACTAAACATTGTTACAATACTAAGTTGATTCCTCAACGATACATGGTATCCCCAAAGATGAGGTATCATTAGTATTCATTTAGACTGTGACTTCATTCATCCTAACATACATGAGAATTAATTAAAATATGCAATGAGAAACATGTTTTCATCCTCCAAGGAATAAAATGCTATAGTTTCTTCACTATTGTAGGGTAGTTCAAACATCATTTCAGCAACTGGTAAAGAATTCTTGGATTTAGAACTGGAAATTGGAGATCAAATTCTTGCAAGATAACTCTCTATTTTGAATATTTTCTCCAAATGATTCATCATATTAAAATATTTTGCGTAGTATTGGTATCTTCCAATACAATGGTTTTCAGAGGAAGTATATAATGTCTAAACTATTGGACATCATGAACCACTACCAAATAGAACTTGTGTACATGGGAATAATAGAAGTTGGGGTTGGAACAACCCTTACTAAGGTAATAAATCATGTGTTCCGAAGTTGAATAATGCATCATGTGTTCCCAAGGTACTAAGTAGATAGGATAACACTAAGTATTTCTTTAATGCATCAAGTAAATGATGAGCTTGGTCGTGCCACATGAAATTTATGTATTTCATGGAAGATACATGAAACCTTTTTAAATATTCACATTATTAGCAATAAATATTCGACGAAAATTTGCTTTCCTTTATAAACTTTGAATTTTCTAATTGTTTTAAAGAGAGGAAACTAAGTTTTTTCCTAAGCCTTGAAGCGATCAACCATGATACCATACTTGGATACAATGAAACCAGGTAATCTCCCTGTGACCACACAAAATATGCACTTATGTGGGTTCACCCTAATTCTATAGTGATGACAACAAATAGATACAACACAAAGGTGTGCAAAATGGTTAGTTATTACTATAGAGCAGGTTTCTAAGTCATATAGATAAACATCAATGTTGTGTTTGGTATTGTTTAATGTGTAGGAGATATCCCTCTAAAAAATATCCCCAAAATTTGTAAACATAAAAGGAATATTTCCATATGCAAAAGTACCCCAAGGGAAAATTAAAGCAGTTTTATGTTGTTCCTCCTTCTTTATCTATATTTGGTTTCAACCACAAAATGCATCAAATGAAGGATAATATTTCTCTAACAGTACACTCATCAATTATCTAATCAATAAAGGGTATGCGATCTTTTATTTTTGGACAAGACAAATTTAAACCCCTAAATTTAGTATATACACAAATGGTTCCTTTCCTCTTACCAACAAGAATGGCAATGGCTACCCACTCTATAAAAGGAAAGAGATAAATGAAACCAATATTCAATAGATTTTCAACTTCATTTTTTATTGCAACAACTTTATTGGGGTGAATCGGTCTTATCTTTTGTCTAACAGGTTTAACATTATCACAAGTTTTTTATTTCATGCTCTACAATACTAGGATTGATACCAAGCATTGCTTCATACAACCAAGAAAATACATAATGAAACACCTTAAAAAGAGTAGTATATAGCATGATTTATTCCATAGAACAATCCATGCCAATATTGATGTTTTCAATAATTCCTTTCTTAATAGATATATGAATACAAATGGTTTTTAAAATATTCACCAAATTACCCTATGCATATACATTATGTGATTAAAGTAAGGCATTGGTAACATTCCATGTCATTAAAATGTATAAAGTCTTTGGCTGATTCTCCAATTATTTTAACTCTAGAATAAATGATGCCATATGATTCATTTCTTCTCTAGTTCATTAGTAGATATTTATGATTTCAAGGATGATGTAATGATTTTTTTTTATCGAAGAGATCTATTGATGACTAGATCTACTGAGAAAAAGAAGCTAAATATACCGGTGACTAGATCTACCAAAAAAAGAGGCTATATCTACCAAGAAAAGAAGTTAGATCTAGATATAATATGTGTCAATGGTGGATTGGTGTAGGCAATTGATATATTTTCTAAGGTTTCAATGTGAATAGGAGAAAGTTTGTCAAATAAATATGTGTTTGACTCATGATGTGATTATGAATATCCATATTTAATTTGATAAGTGTATTCTCCTATAATATCATTTAGATCTATAGATGGTATTTTTACCGAGTCAGTATGACTTGACTCTTATATTTGTATCCATGAAGTGGTGGTGCCAAAAAATTATGTTGACTCACCTTGTTGCTTCCTTGAATCGTGAGGCGATAGGTTAGCCACTTTGAAATACTATGGAATGACTTGTTTATTGTTGGTAATAACTCCCGATTCCAATTGATTATTCAAATGCAAATGCCTATATTTATACATTTCATGAGGCGGTTGATTACCAGCCTTTTCGCCTTCCTATGTATTCATATACCTATTATTTATTTACAATAATCCTGACGGATTATTCTAACAATCCCCCTCTTAATCCGAAGGGGTGTTCGTAAGTCCGAGCATGTTTCTGAATCTTTCA
>LPNX010565212.1:0-33768 GCA_001517045.1 Pseudotsuga menziesii | reverse complement strand
TTGGCGATTAGAGAGGGATCGTGAAGATTTGCTTTTGATTCTGATTATCCTATCATGGGCAACAAGGAATGTATTTAATATTTTGTTAGCATTATGTTTGAGAGGGGAGGATACTATTGTAATGCAAGTACTGAACTGCTGGTTCTAACCGGATTGGCTCCTAGGCGGTTTCCTGCCTGTTGACATTTTGTTTTGGACTGGTGATGTTGGATTTACGTATTATTAAGTTTTATAACTAGTTTGCGTTTACTACATCTTGCAGTTGCTGGTATTTGTATTGCTTAATATTATGTCTTTCGTTATAATTTATTTTCATTAATTATGCGAAAACAATCTTTTAGGTATTCACTGCTTCTGGTTTTTCAGTTATATTGGCATAATCTGTCATGTATTTAATAATTGTTATTATTGATATATGATAGCTAGTAATGCATGCATTAGTTTGCAGGTCTTAAATGTATTTATTATTCTACAAATGTGATTATACATTACGTTTCCCAGTATTGCCGAGAATCAGCATTAGTTTAATTGTGCTCCTGATCGGGATAGAGGTTAGAATAGAATTTTAGGATTTACTGTTATTTTTATGCTTTAGATTAAAACTGTGGATATAATTACACATGTTTCTGCAGAGACATTTTTACCTTATTACATTGATGTGAATGTTGTACATTTGTGCATATGGTTAAACAGTAGTGTATTAGTTTATGTTAGTTTTTGAATTAGGCTGTATCTATATAACAAATCTGTGTATAGTGTGTACATATAACAGTAGCCTGAAACTCAGCTTTAACTCTAATTTATCATTGAGGTTTAAGTACCTACTAACCGATAGTACTAACTACCCTTTAGGATCCCAGGCCAACAGAGCCTATAAACCTGTCAGGAACGACTACCTGAAACAGCTTGGAACCTGTTCTAAGGATCCCGGACTGGGTCGTCTCCCCCGTTGCGGGCCGAATCAGATACGCCCGTCAACAAGGCTGGAAGCAAGTAGAAGAGAAGTTCAGGTTGGGAGGAAGGAACTCATTGTTGGCAGTTGGGAGAAGATGGGCTGCTGGGAGATTAATAAATGTTGCCCTGTTTATGCCAACCCTGTCCTCACAATAAAAACGCACCTGCCCTTAATTAATCTCATCAATGGTCTTAGGTTTAAAGAAAATAATTTCCCTCCTTAAATGATTTTGTAGACCCTAGGTGAATAAACTACATCTGGGTATGCTCTTGGATATTAAACTTAATCAATCTGATCAACTCTTAAATGGGTGATTCGATGGGATATGAAACTAAATACTGCAAGATTCCGATTGCATTGCATTTGTCAAATCCATAGTCTGTACGCCACAAACATGTCAGCATTAAAGAAAGACATGACATAAGAGGTATTTAACACTGAGATGGATGATACTCATTAATTAATATACGTGCCAACAGGCACAAAGGAGAATTCAATGCTAGTTGCATCCTTTCCAATGTTTAATCTTCCATCTGTTGCTTTTCTTATATTTTGACAGCCAAAGCATTCAAACAAGCACAAACTAACTTCTGGAAAATATCTGTTGTCCCTGCAATTTGGAAATTCCCATTTGCATGTTATTTACTATAATATCATGAGGGAATGCAACAAAAATAGGGATGAATATTTACTAGATCTACACATTTAGGTGTACATGACAATTAAGGACCTCTAAAAGATGGACATCCCTCCCTCCTTTGAATTCCAAGTGTCTTCAATGAGATTAGGGCATTCTCCATTCATGCTAATAAAATTCATGGAAGGTGTCTCTCTATAATGTCAAAGCCTCCACAAAACTCTTCAAATAAAAACTTCCCGAAGATTTGGAACATGAGCTGTCTGTTAGATGCTTTCCCTAAAGCAAGGACATTCCTCAAATCAAGGGGTTAATCCAACTAAATCCTTAAATGGTTGATTCAGTATGGATACATGTGCAAGATATTATTTGATCCATGTACCAAGAAACCATATTTCCTTAAAATATGCCAAAACAATGGAATGCTCCTCCTAAATTAGCCTCAATTTCCATCATAGATACTTCATTAAGTGGAACGCTTTTTCTCTTTGTGATGCATTGAGGGCTTAGAATTTCTCCTTTTCGCTTTTTCACTTTTTTCTCTTCTTGATGCATTGATGCATTGATGATAAGTGATCCTCCCTTTTTTTGAAGATGACTGAGGTGCACTCTACTAATAGAGAGAGCTTGGGCAAGAGTGATGAGAGTCTGCCCCTGCACTGAAGATTACTTCCTTTTGAATCTTCCATTCTTGGTGTGTGTAGCTAGTGCTTGATCTTCATTGTCATTTAGCTTCTCTTCTTTGTTTATTATCCTTCCTTATTTTTGATTATCCTTCTTCTTTTATAATTTATAATTTGAAACCACCGCTTACAACATTCATAGATTTAATTTAGTGTAACATTTAGTCAATTTACATTCCATTAATAGATAAGAAGAAAGCTACCCTTATGAATGTTTTTCCTTCATGTAGAATTTCATGATTGTTCTAAATGCTGGTATTTGGTAAAGAAAGGGATAATGTCTTACAACATTCTTAGAGTTAACCTAGAGTAACATCCAGTCAGTTTACATTACAATAATGCCAAGAAGAAATCTATCTTAGCCAATGTTTTTCCTTTGTGTAGAATTTCATGACTATTCTAAATGTTGGTATTAGATAGAGCTAAGATCTTACAAAATCTACAAAATGGACCACAGCTGTTTGAAAATACACATTTCTCGTAGGTTTTATAGCAGTAATTGAATTAATAATTCAGATCTGCAGTTTGAGGGAATTTACACATACATTAATTAATATTCGAACTGTAACTATGCACTAATAAAGAACATTGAAAAAAGTTCTGAAATCATTTAACATCATTTCTGAAATCAACTTAACATCAACTAACATCTTTCTGAAAACATTTATTTAACATCAACTTGATTTACACCAAGAAATCATTCATAGTTGATGTAGAAACCTAAGTCTCTTTGAAATTACATTTATCTTTACAACTTAGTTGCTCTTAGGTAAGCCCTCCATGTGTTGAATTAAACCCAAAGTGAGGGAAGTAGTTGCTTTGGTGACAATGATAACTCTTCTCAAGAATCAGGAATATGGATGGTGTCAAAATATCAGGAATCTCGAATCATCCTTTCTTTCCCTTGATTTTTCTCATGTCTACAGAGAATACAACAAGAAGGCAGATGGCTTATCCAATGAGGCACTCTCTATGGCATTTGGCCTCTTACAGTTCACTAAAATATGTGAAGGTGAAATAGTGGGGAATGGATTGATGAAGCTATTTTAATTTGAGCTTGACCTACTCTCTTTGACATCTTTGATGTTTATTTTTTCAAGAGTATGACATAATTTAGATTTTTTACATCCTTTGGATGTCTGAGGCAGGCGCTGATCTCCTCTTGTATCAGTTTCTTGGCAGGTCCATAAGTGCCTCCCTAGATAAGCCATGACTGGGTTCTTCTTGTATTCCCTTGTAGACATCTTTTGATGTCAGGATGAAGATGGGATGTATTCCTTCGTATTTTGAACTTGGTGGTGAATTTGGTTATCTGACCTCTCAATGTAGCTATCTGGAAGAGTTTCTGAACTAGATGTCTTTATATGAAGTTTGATAATGCATTTTTGGCATATTATAACCTTAAAAAAACATTTTATGCATCCTATTATATGCCCCTTGCTTACAACCTAAAAGGTGACCAATCCAATGTTGACAGAGAATATTTCATAGCATATCTTCTACATAGATAAATTATTTAATAGAAGAAGAGTAATTTCAGAACTATATTTAATACTAATTGTCGTTATATGAAGTTTGATAATTCACTTTTTTCAAATTATATAACATTTATAAAACATGTTATGCATTCTATAGTATATGTGCCTTGTTTTCCAAAAGGTGGCCAGTCCAATGTTATGTTAACAAAGGATGTGTCATCACATTTCTTCTACATAGCTAAAAACTTGTGTAAGAGTAATTCCAGCACTGTCTACATCAGTTTGACTAGGTCTACAATGTTGATGATAAAAGGGGTATGCATATTAATATTATGATGTGAAATTAAATGCCTCCCTTCCAAAATATTGCTGATTTCTCTTTGTTACCTGTCATTAGAGCTACAATACCTATTCAGACTAATGTGAGAGATTTAGGTCACTTAAAGTGTTATGGCTGCAATTTCATTGTGTTGTCGAGCTGTGGAAGCTCTACCAACTACGTAATCTTCACCATTTGGATGCAAAATTGATCTCAAAGATCTAGGGAGTGAATTTAAGAGTTGTTACATTTATGTAGGAAGTTTCCAAAATGGTTTACTTGAGCTTTGTGATTGACTATTGAACAAATTTATCTCTCCTTGGACCATTCTTCATTTATTAGGTGAGTTCACTTATTACTAAGTTTTTTTTCTTACCCCAAGGCTAAACACCATGTAGAATAGGGCTTAGGCTTGCAGGTTGGGAATCTTAGTCAATTAAGATGTTTTTATGATTTCCTAGAGTGGATTGTAATGCTTGGGGAATTTCCATAAAAAAGAACAAGACTAAATTCCAAAAAGAACAAATACCTTTGATCACCTCTATGTTTTTTCATTTCTTGTTTTGATCACCTTTTGATCTTCTGCAGGTACGTTGAAGCCGACTCTTCAGTTTGGGGAGGGCTATTTGAATAAGCCACTAACAATACATTTTGTTTCAAGGTGTTTTATTTCGATAGTAATATTTCTTCATCATTTTTAGAGATTTGAATTGAAAGTGCATACTTTTCTTCCTAGCTCTTTGTTTTATTAATGAACTAATATGCATGTGTAAATTTGAATTACTTCTTTTTTTCATTTATTTATAGATGCACTCACCTCATTTCGTAGCCTTATTATATCCAAAATTTTGAAAAAAATGTTATAATTTTATTCATTTCTTACCCAACTAAAAGGCACACATGGATGTAAATGCAGATGGATCCAAGTGATGTTGTGGACTTTGAAATTTTTATTGGTGAAGAGAATTGTCCCCTTGGCACAGTCCAGTGTCAAAAAGGTTGTACATATGCTGATATCCATTCTGAAATTGTGAATGATGAAGTCGTTCAATATCCTTTTGATTTTCTTAGTGGCTCAACTGGATGTCCTTTAAATGCAAAGCAAGAGGAAAGAAGGAAACCTACAACAACAAATGTAGGAATTAAGAGGAAAGTATGCACGATGGTTGCTGATACATTGGAATCAAATGTAATGGAGGGAACGCTAATATCTGAAAACATTGAAGGGAATGTGGAGGAATCTATGCATAAACAACCAAGAGTTGGTAATGTGTCTGAGTCAGTGGAACAAGTTGTGGTTGATCCTAATGTATTGGCATCTTGGGAACATAAAGTGAATAGTTCAATGGAAGAGTTTGTTAAGGAGAAGCTAACACTAAAGGTATATTTAGAAAATGGAAAACCTAATATAAATATCCATTGTGAAATCTATGGCATTGATTATGGAATGGGGGAAGTATCCTTGGCAGCGCGAACAATTCGTAACTTCAAAAATAATCATATGAAAATAGGGTCCCATCAACGTCAAATTTCAATGTTGGGAATTAATGAAATTCCTTCAAGTAAGAAAGAAAAGTAGACAACAGTGGCTAGAGATCAACTTGAGATTGATCAAGCAATCAAACTTCTACATGATTTCAACCAAATGCAAGAGCCTAATTTGTTCAAGGTGGTGGAAGCAACACTTGCAAACTATGAGGAGAAGAAAAAAGTAAGAGTGGAATGTACACGATGTAATAGATGGTTCTCTTTGGTGCCAACAATTGGTAATATTGTCAGTTCTCTAAATGAACACATGAAATCAAAGAAGCACACTACTAATACTACAGTTGAGGCTTCACATGATACAGTTGTGTTGAGGAGTGGAACAATTGGGAGACCGAAGAATCCTACCAATGAAAAGTCCCAACAAAGTTTGTCTAAGTTCTTGACCCCATCACTACCATCACCATTACATGGGGCTTCTACAAGTCCACATCCTTCTACTTCACGTGTGGAAATTAGCCAAGTTTTGATTTAATTTGAATTTGAATATGCACATTACTTTATTTATTATTACTTGTTAGTAGCAGTTAGTAGATCATTAACCAATGTGTTTTTTCATCTTGTTCTAGGACAAATACCTCCCTTAATATTATTATGTTGGGGGTATTGGGATCCCTATCTTGAGAGAAGAGGGGAGAGATTGGACACAAAGGTTCTAATGGATGACCAACGTGGTGGAAAAATGTGGGCCATAGAGAAACATACCAGGAGAACACTAAATTATCATGGTATTGAATGTAGTATTAATGGTACATAAAGACATATTCATTGCAAGAGGGTTTCTAAAACAGGAATACCTTTTGATTCATTGACATGCAATTTTTGTAGGATGATACCTAATTGTGATGACTTTCGAATGCGATTATATCGCGAATCAAGGAGCAACATGAAAAGACATGGGAGAGATATAGGGAAAGGGAGAAGGTTGGACCATTTGACTCAAACTGAACTCAAAATTGTTGCAAGAGAAGCAAATGCTACACATAGGTTAACAATTCGATCTCTTTTGTGGGAGAGGACGAAGTTGCTACACTGTCTATAAGAACAAGGTCTCTAAGGGAAAAGTTGTTCGAATCTGCAGGAAGGAAGGATGTGTTCAGGTTTTGCAAGGATGTGTGTGAGGCTCATAAGCAAGGAAAATTACAAGGTAAAGATGCAGTTTGGGAATTTGTTCAAGATATATTTCAAAACCTAGTTCGTTCAAAGTTGGGTAGAAGGTATAGTGCATCCACTCAATCCATTTATGAGATGATTAATTTATGGGGAGGTCCTAGATTACATAGCTTTATTAGCTTGAATCTGGATGGCCCTTTGATATCTACGACTTTAAGGCAAGTTAGAAAATCATTGACATATATCCAAGGGGAGCAAGAGTACATTTTTCAGACAATCGGAAAAGTTTATGCTTCCTATAAAGCCAAACATGGTATAGAGGGCCCAATTCCCGTATGCCTTGCTGAAGATGAAACTGTTGTGAAAAAATATGTAAGGTGGGTAGAAAAAAGTGATACATTGGTGGGTTTTTGTGGTAAGAAAGAAGAACATATGTGCCAATCACATTTCTTGGTGATAGTTGGTGAGGGTGTTGCAGGCTATGAGATTATTACAGATGCCTTCAAGAATTGTGTGATTGGCCATTATGCACATGTTATTATTGCAAATCCTTTACATGAGAAGCTTCCTCATTTGGTTGTGGTTGTTCATACAACGTGCAACAGGTTTGATGCAAATTTTATCCATCGACAATGGGAAAAAGTAGAAGACCCATGGAAGAAACATGTGGAATATTTTTTAGGACCTATTATTGGTCATTCCTCGGATGGGGATAGTAGGAGAAGAATGCTTATGCTGAAGGGTTATTACTCAACGACAGGCATGAGATATCAAATTCATTGGGAAGGGTGGAGGCTAACTAGGTTGTATGATGGCTTTAAAGTAACAGGACTTCATGACCAGGATTGCATCCACAATGGCAAAAAGCTAGTGAATCCTTTGTTTAGTGGTCGATGAGGTCTGATTGTTGGAAAAGAGTTGATTAGTTTTAACCATGTAAGAATGGCTTATAACAATTTTAAAGTGGATTACCACAAGCTTAAAATTGAGGATATAGAGAGGATTGATTGCCAAAACTGGGGTTCAACACAACGCAATGCTTCGAGGCATGTCCAGAGGTGCTTGAAGGAAATGACATGTACAGGTGGCAGGACAGAGAGGACATCAGGCACATAGACCTATCTAGCAATTGTTGTTGACTATATTGATATTTTTTTGTCTCCTAGTTTAACTCTTTGGGAAAGAGTGCAAAATTATTCAAGAGTCCATCATTTCTTCACCTTATGGCTATGTTGGGTCAGAGAACAGGAAAATACTAATGTCAACATTAATTTCATTAGTAGAGAGGCATATCAAGATGTGAAAATTTCTTGCCACTTTGCAGTTTTGTTGATGAGATTATTTCATGATCAATACTCTAACTTACCATGTGCATTGCACCTGACTGGGTCAGATGTATGTGAGAAATTCTTTAGCAAAGTCGGTGGCATGGTTGGAGTAGAGAGGGCATATCGTTTTTCTGACTTACTTCATGCTATTGGAACCCTTAATAGAGTTGTTGAAGAAGAATCGAATCCCCAAGGGTTTCATTTCAATAAATATCATAAGAAACAAATGAGTATCTGGAACAAATTGCATCAACAAACAATAGAGGGAGGTGATGTCTTGTCACAATATGATTCAATTTCCACCGATAATAAAATTATAGAAGCTCTCAAGATAGGATTGGAGGATGCACAGGGAATTTTACAAGGTCTTGGCATGCAACCAAAAAGATACACAGAATATTCTTGGTGGTTTAAACCATGGATATAGGATCACAATGTTCCAACATTTGAAGATGTGGATGAAGTAGTTGATAATTCTCCACCGGGTCATTCCACATCAATATTCCAATCTTCGTCTTTTATGGTACTCAATGATAGTGAATTGCAAACAATGGAAAGTGAGTGGAGGCATGAGTTGGATGGAATTTTAGATTCCGTTGATGAAAATGTAAACACAACTACCAAACCAGTGGTGGAGCTTGATGGAAATGACATGTACAAATCTTGTTTGGTTAGTCAATTCAATGGAAACCCGAAATTATCGAAAGATATATTGACTAAAGTGAGGAATGGAGTATACTTCAGGAGAGATGAGAGGGCCCCCAAAAAGGGTGTTGCAATTGGTTTTGGAATTGGATCAGATTGTGCAGTGTTGTTTGAGAGCTAGTCTATAGCTGTAGTTGAACGTACTACAAGAAAAAGTGTATCTCAAAGTACAAAGCACGACGTTTCTTTTGGGACTTGGTACATTGGAAGAGTTCAAAGAATAATAAAGAAGGATGGTAATAGGGTGTTTGATTACCATAATGACATTGATCTTTTGGATAGGCCTGAAGGTGTTGAGCTTCAATGTTGTTGGTAGAATAAAATAAAGGGGCAATGCATGTACAAGTATGATTCAACAGATCATCTATTCATACAACTTGTATCTATTATAGCAACGACAAACCTATCATACAATATTAAGAAATACACATACAAGTTAGAAGAAAGCGACCATAGAATTTTTGAGGATTTCATTAAAAATTTAAATAGGGTGAAGTTTTCAAACCATTCTAATTTATCTTATCTTTTGTACTACTATATTATAACTTATTTATGAAGTAGTATTTTTTGTATTATTGTTGATTCGTTTGTACAAATTTCATACTCATTTTATACTCATTTTAATTTATCTTATCTTCAGGTGCGATGAATGGTTTGGATGCCGAATGGTTGGGATAACTCTATGTGAAGTTATCGATTGTCAAATATTTCTCTATGCGTTCTTGAAGCATGGTTCTTGAGGGTTGCTGAACTGTTGGCTAGTTCAACAATTATGTTTAATATTACTTTTAAAAGGATGAAACTAGTCTTTGTTTATCAAATTTTGGTGCCCATGCCCATGTTAGAGTTTTCATATACTTTCTTTTGCTACTTCAATACTTAAATGGAATATTACTTAATGCGTGTTTCTTGAAATGTGTTTTCTAAATGTTTTCTTAAATGGCATATCATGTTCTTTAATTTCATCATGTTTGTGTGGAGTGCATATTAACTCATTAGGAAATTGTGATTGTTGTTGATTCAAAAGATGGCTATGGTGTGGAAATTCTCTTGTTATAAAAATCATTGTTGTGCACCTGTTGTGGTATGGAGTGGGTATGATTGGTTCTACTTTCTATAACCAATGAATCTTATACAGTGATGACAAAAATATATAAAACAATGTACCTTGAGAGAGAGAAAATATTATTGGTCTTGTTGGCCCTATAAAGGAGTTGCATGTCCACCTTATATGGTTCACCTTGACCTTTTGGGTTTGTTGTTTATTTTGTTGTGGCCACCTGGGTTGACTCATGATCACCTCATGATCCTTTATCTTACTTTGTCCATAGGTGATGTTTATTAATGTTTTTATACCTTACCTTAAGGAGAGCGACTGAACTCTCTCCATTTGCATGATCTTTGCACGATCTTTGTTGATGTTCCATGTGATATCTTGCTGCACCACCCCCGCGACTGGGATTTTCTTGTTACACCTTCCACGTGGTCACTTTGCACTAGCATGACCATGAATCTGTTGGATTTTGGGTCCTCCCCCAGCGTGACCATGGCCTGTTTCTTGGGTGGACTGTGGGTTCTTCCACAGTGTAACCGTGAGTTTGTTTCTTGGTGGAATGTGGCTCCTTCACCAATGTGACTGTGATTTGTTTCTTTGCACTTTCTTAGTGGATTGTGGGTCCTTCAATAAGGCCGAAAAACCTGTTCCTTAGTGATACCTTGAGAGGTCCTTCTCCAACATGACTATGATTTGTTTTATTGGGTAGAATTTGGGTCATTCACCAGTGTGAAAGTGATTTGTTTCTTGGTGGGCTGTGGGTGCTTCACCAGCATGAATGTGATCTATTTTCTTGAGTGGACTATGGGTCCTTCCCCAATGTGAACGTGATCTGTTTTCTTGGTGGACTATGTGTCCTTCTCTAGCATGACCATGATCTATTTTCTCGGGTGGACTGTGGGTCCTTCCCTAGCGTGACCATGAGGTGACCATGAGCTTGTTTTCTTGTGTGGACCGTGGGGTCTTCCCCAGTGTGACAATGAGTTTCAATTTATGGGTGGACTATTTTTTTTCAAGCATGACTATGCAAAGTATGCTTGTGTGTCTCTGCAGTATGTGACTGCATCCTTACCCAGCATGACTGTGTTGACAGATTGACTGTACTAGGTATGAATGTACTTGTTGACTAAGAATTCTGGGTTAGTATGTTGTCAGTATGCTTATGCTTTAACCCTTTCTAGATCTCTTGCAAGGTACATAAATTGTTTGTCTATATTGACTTGTCCCTTCGGTGACAAGATCAAATCTAAAAAATCTGAGTATATGGTTGATTCAAATATTAAGTATGATTATTTACTGTTGATATCTACTATACATTACCTTATCATGTTGTTACTGTACATGGCATTTGATGATTCTCGAGGACCAACTTTAACACAGCGAATAATGGAGCGTTAAGTTGAAAGAGATGAAAATTATGTTTTTTTGGTTTTATTGAAAAGTATTGGTTTTCTTGAAAAGTATAGGAAGCTTACTTTATAATTCTCTTTTCCTTTTACTTTATAATTTTCTTGAAAAGTACTTGCAGGTCTCAAGGAGAACAATGAGGTTCTTTTACGGTGGATATGACCCATGTATTAAAGTATACGCAAATGAACATTTCAACATGGTTGATGTTCAAGAAGCTCTTCATGCAAATGTTACAAGGATTCCTTTCAAATGGGCAATATGCAAGTGGGTATCTGTATTCTAATCTCTAATAAGGTTATGTTATTTGTGATTCTAGATCATTTTAACTCTGGATATATTGGGATACAAAATGTTTGAGGGGAAAATCTCTTCACTCATGATGGATTGGATTAAATGAATCTGTAATAATTTATTTATAGTTGTTTATGTTTCCATTGTTTAGGTCTTAAGCATGCAAGTTCTTAGCTTGATGTAATAACATCCTCCATCATTTTGGGCATTATACCTCAATTTCATCACAACAACTCATCTTTCATTTCATTTTCTAAATCCAGATTTAGATCGCTTGATGTAGTGATTTTGTGTCAGAAAACTATATTCACACATAATTCTCAGTTCTTCCAATCTGCACAAAACATATCAAAAGTGGTCCAAGGATTTGGGTTTACAGGTTTGTACAAAGATTTTATATATGCATTGGCCATTCATGTTTTGGATATCTATTAGTATTTAATTTAATTTAGGCTTCAATGAATACTGTTGCTTCTAAAATTCTTCTTCTTCTTGATGGTCAATGTTCATAGTGGAGATATTGATGGAAGAGTACCTATAACTACTACGAAATATAACTTCAATGCATTACATTTTCCCATCAAGCAACCATGGCGTCCGTGGTTCCATGGAAAACAAGTAATCTTTGAAATTCCCATCCTCAGTTACAACAATTATCATAGTTATCAATGAAAATCTATGATATTGTTAGTTTTTTTTTATGTCGTTTGTGAGTAGTTTAAGGCCAAGTGATTAGGATGCTTTTATGTTAGTTTTAATTTGGATTTTTGTGATCAGTTTATTGAGCTCATTGTTGATCACTAGGATCTCCTTTTTATGAATTTAGGTGGTAGGATGGTTTATACAATATCAAGGATTAACACATCTAACATTTAGAGGAGCAGACATTTAGAGGACCAGGACACTTGTTTCCCTTGAACAAAGGTAGCCAAGAATTATCAATGATTTAGGCTTACTTGCAAAACAAATATCTTCCGATAAAAAAGTGATTGTGTGGTTCAATTTCTGGGAAAAAATTCCATCCTATGCTAAACAATCATCAACAACCATTGCAATGAGGAAAAAATACTATATGCAGTATGCATTTATGTAATAAGCTTTTGGCTTCTAGTGAAGAGCTAAACATTTCCTTTATGCAAAAATCACGCAAAAATGATGTGATCCTACGAGTTTAGGATATTTTTCAAAAAAGTTATTTTTTTCCCTTCCACTTTTGTTGTCTCTAGGATATAGCTCTCTTTGTTGTTTGCAATATCAATCATTGCTTTTGTAACATTGTATAAACTTAATTTTGTTTAATCAAGATAATGAATTTATCAAAAATTTTGAAATCAAAATATATTCAACATTTACAACTGGTTGTTAAATTTATCAAGATGATTTTTCTGTCCATAGATGGAAAGGCTTGTTGGTTCCATGGAAATGCTAGCTTCTCGAAAAAATGATAGACTAGGGCTTAACATCATCCAACTAAATTTGTTGTAGCAACGCCTTCCTCATTCTTGGATTTTAGTCCCATAAGGTTGTGTCTTTGGCATACCTTCACAGTCTGGTCATATTTTGTGAAGTGCCTGCTTTCACATTCTGTGGTTGAGTTTTACATGTGATCCAATAGATTATTTTCATGCATGGGCTAAGAATTATGCTACACTTGATAAGACATGGAGAAAAGAGAGGTCTGAAGGTATCCATCATTATAGAAAGTGATGAATTAATATAAGATTTACACTTGTCTAATCTTGTTTTCTTTTTCTAAATGCAACTCTGTAGATAGTGACACACTATCCAATTTCATTGCTGCAGTATCGTTTATCTTCACCTTAAATTTTGATGAACCTATCACCTTTTAGGATGAAGGTTCAGTGCCATATTTTATAGGGGAAACTTGCTCATGCTTGCGAACATACAACTACTTAGCTAATTTCCCTTGAATAAACTTCTCTGAGCCAGACTGCCCATGATCTTTCTTAAAGCCTCTGCTATTTTTATTTGTTGGGGTCGCACAAGATTTATTCACCCTGATTCCCTTTGACTTGTATTCATATTGCTCAGCCTCACCCTTTTGTGCATCATAAGTCTTGATAGGAGGTATGCTGATTGAATTGACTTTCTTTGAAGCTAAATTTGAAACATGTTGCTTCTTTGGAGAAGGCAGCACTAGTGTAGTCATGCTATGTAGCTTTTGTTCTTCCATTTTTGGATCAACCAATAATTCAGTATAAATTTTAGCATGTTCACTCCAGAAATCCAAATGAATGCATTAATAGATCTGATAAATGATGTTCTTGCGGCACGCTCACCTTCAGGCTCAAATATCTCAACAGAAGTGTGAAAAACACTAAAAGATGTTGGAATGATTCAGGCCTTGTCCTGTACACTTGAGAATCTAGATTTAGATCATCCTGAGTGTGTTAAAATTGCAAATGACATTGTGAAGACCTTGGAGTCCTTAAATGCGGAATAGGTACAAGGCCATGAAGATGCTCAACACAAAAGTAGCAATCTTGGCATTTCTGGCTCCAATGTGCATCAACACTAGAATGAAAGAGAGAATGAGGAAACACCATCAACAGACACAATTGCTCATTCTCAATAGAATGAAGTAGAGTCTGACCAAATGGAATCTTCCCATGATGCAATGACGTCTGTCCAAACTATTGGAAATTTGATGATGGAGACTAAAGAGGATTTTATGAATGAGGGTATTGAGGAAGATGTTTGTGGTTGTGAGTTTTAGCATTGAACATGGTGGGAAATATAGTTTAATGGACGAGGATGAAGAAGAGGATATTAGTGGGCATGGTGGAGAAGAAGGTGCAGAAAATGAGGATGAAGAAGAAGAGGAAGAAGATGAGGATGATGTACATCATTTGTCACATCTAGATGTTGACCATGATGTTAATGAGCTTGGTGACGATTATGATATCTTGGAAGATGAAGAAGATGATGATGATGAGAATAAATTTATATTGATATTGGAGGATGGGATCTATGTGTTTGATCATTTTGAAGTTCTTGGTCGAGCTGAAGGTGATTTTACATCTGATCCATTTCATGTGATGCCTATTGAAAAAGTTTTTGGGGAAAATCAGCGACAGGGACGTACTATCTCTATCTATAATATTCTAGGAAGGACTGATGACCATGGAACCGCAATTCAACACCCACTTCTCATTCCACCATCTGCTCCATCTAGATCAGTGCACAGCCGAGCAATAGGTAATTTTTAACATTTCTGCTCGTTGAACATCTGATAGATTATAAGCTTTTTTTTCTTGGGTTTAAACTTTAGAATTCAGAGTTTAAGGACATATATAATGTAATGTGTCTATGCTTGCAGAGAATGATAGGGTTGTCACTGAGAGTAATATTGAAAGTACTTCAGCTCCATCTCATCTGGATTCAATTTTCTGAACACTTCGAAGTGGAAGACCGGGAAATCGTTTGAGTAGCTGGGCTGATGATGGTCAGTAGATTAGAGGAATGAGTGGCACTACCATAGCATTGGGGATTGAGGAGCAGTTTGTTTATGAGTTATAGAGAGCTCAGCCCGTTGATGATACTCCATCAGATCAGGCCCATGATACCACCAGATCACAGGAAAAAGGTGAAGCTACTGCTTCACAAGCTGCAGAAGATGGTACTGGAATGACATAAACTCTTTCCTTGCCTTGATCTGTGTCGTTTTCTTTCGATGATCTACTCCAGATAATATTTCAAGAACATTTTCTTCTTACGTGCAAATATTTATCTTTATTTGAATATCCATGCAAAGATGGGATTGGGTTCATAAAGGCCCATCTCCTCACAAAGAGTGGCAGTGGCCAGAATATAGATTATAGTGGGTTTATGATACCCAACTCAAATGCAAACTGTAGTGATAGTGGCTGAACTACAAGAGATACTTCCATGGATATTAAACTCAAGTAGGTGGTCAACCATAGCCAAAATAAAGAAATGAGATGGTTTATGGATATCTCAACATAGGGTCGGTCTTATGTACAACATCCTCCTTGAATATGAGCAGAAGTGTTGGAGCAGAGTCCCGCAGCTACAGGAAAAGCTGCCATTTTGGCGGATAGACAGTTTAGCGAAGATGAAGAGATAAGGTGAAGCTACGACGCCGTAGCATGTTTCTAGCTGCAGAGTAGAGCCGGAAACCGTGACTGTTGGAACAGAGAAGTCAAAGGAGACGACAGTACCTAAGCGGCTGAGAAGAGAGAGCTCAACCACTGCATTGAAGGCAGCGGCGAAGACAGGAGGGTTCAGCTACCCTCATAAAGGAAAAGGAGTGACGAGGTCGAGGTCTTGAAGACAAAGGACAAAAGAAGGGAAGCGGTGCATAGTACCCATGGTCAGTGCCGGGAAGCATGGAAGATTGCAGAGAGCAGTGGTGTGACGGCAAGCGGCTACCCCAAGTACAGATACGCCGACTGTCACTAATTAGGGTTTTGGGTTACTGTTGGGACAGGCCCACAGTGTTGTAATGGCGAGACCTTTGGGCCGCCTATAAAGGGATATATTTTGTATTGTAAAAGGTTAGCTAGTCAGTATTTCTAGAGGGGTTAACCATTGAGTCTGTTAGCTCACCGTTACCTTGTATTGTAATAGAGTTGAGCTCTGGTTCTGTTATCAGCAGTAGTTATCTTACTGTAACCAGTAGCTAGCTCATTGAGTATGTATGTAACAATCCACAGGGATTGACAGAGAGAGAGAGAGAGAATATTGTAAGAAGGAAATATAGAGATAGAGAAGAGATCTAGGAGAGAAGGGCTCCAGGCTGAGTGCGGAGTTACCCAGAAGATCTCTAGCTGCATATGCGGTGCAACAGAACTATGTACCTCTCTCAAGTTATAATATAGAAACACAGTTCTGTGGACGTAACTTCCACCCTGGAAGTGAACCACGTAAAATCAGAGTGTTATGTGATTGATTCATGTGATTGTATTTGCTTGTTATATTTGTCATTCATTACATGAACTTTGCTTACAGTAAATGTATGTATGTGTTATTCAGTTCACAGCATAGTAAAAGGATAAATGCAAGTTGAAGTCTTTAAGTATTATGTATAAGAGTTGTCTAAGTTCCGCTTAAGACATTTATGAGTCGTAGTATAAACAACAGTGTGTATTGAGTCCTGTAAGTTGAACACAAGTAATGCTAGGTATGCTGAGCCGCAGCGGTAGGATATCGCAGGGAGGTGATATCGCACCATTAGAGGAGCTGTGGTGCACTGCGGTTAAGGATCAAGCGAAGGAAGGAGTTACGTGTTTCCTAGGGCACGACGATGCGATAAGGGTCAGAGTCATTGCGAGTCATAGGAAGCTGCACATCGCAGAGAGAGATCTCTCGCAGGATAAGAAGAGCTGCTAGACGCAGACAGGACGCCATACAGAACCTGGTTGAGACACTTGAGTCTTTGTCCAACCCATTAGAATCACTTCGGGTGAGACTTCAGGCCACTCTGTGGTCTGTCACCGAAAGGGCCAGTGAATTAGGGGTGTTGTTGGTACATGATAGTAAACCCGGATCTTCCCATAGAACCAACAAATGGTTTTGTTGCCAGTTTTGAACAAACTGAGCACTGATGTTCTGTTGGCATCCTACTAGAGATGAAATCAATGAGTGGGTTGTGTCTACAGAGAAAGAGTTTTTCGAATGAGAAAACAAGAGTCCTAGACTGAGTGCAGAGGACTGGTTACAAAAACATATCGTTACAGACCTGCACGCGATATTTTTTGCGACCTTTGGAAACGAGCTTTACGACTGGTTATCAAAGTTGATTGATAAGAACATATTCAAGAAGAAAAGAAACATTGTCTGGACACCAGAGCTGATTCAGACCGTGAAGAACCTTGATAATCCCATTACGAGGACAGTAGACTTCTGGCTTGCGAGTGTGCTAGAAGGCTTCGTCACAGAGTTTGCAGTTGACCAGAGAAAAAGATTCAGCAAGGCTGAGCGGTACTTCTTCAAAGGATATCACGGTAAGTACCTCAAATCTTTAAACTTGTCCATTAAGATGTTATTACATGAAAAAGGAACAATGGATCTATTTTCAGATGAATAAGTAAAGATAGTAATGTCACAAGAGTTTGAAAGTGATTTTGATGACATTGGACGTACACGTAGTGGAAAGAAATACAAAGTAGATTTTAGTTCTCCCATATTTGAAGACAATTTAGATAATACTAGACAACAGAGTCACAGTACCACAGAAAGAATAGAAGGGGGTATCCCTTACCACCCTTATACCCCACAGAAAGAGATCGGGACTCAGAACAATCCCGTAGGAACTCCATCTAGTAGTTCCCAGACATTACATACTACCTCTACATCACCTCCACCTACACCACCAAGTGGTACTAACACAGCAAATCAACATCCACCATGCAGAAATAGAATGGGGGATGATATGAAGCTACCTATCTTTAAGGTTACAGGAGCAGAGGACCCATAGCAACATTGGTTTCTATGTGAAGCCATGTGGACCATTAAAGCAATCAATGATGATAATAGTAAACTTGTACAGTTGGTCACCACACTGAGAGAACGAGCCGTAACATGGTATATGAAGTATACCTCAGCGGTACCCAGAACACTTGTCTAGGTCAGGACCACCATGATTAAAGAGTTTAAGAAACCCAAGTCTGAGTCACAGTGCATTACAGAGCTCAAAGTCATCAAACAGTTACCTACAGAGTTAGTGTTAGACTTCGATCAGAAATTCAAAGCCCTTATAGACTGAGTTAGATTTGAGTTTACGCCAGAGCAGCATAAGGAATGGTTTATTGCAGCGCTGCTCCCTCACATCAGACTACCATTAATCCAGCAGAAACTCCAGACACAGGATGACGCGTTGGAGATGGCGATGAAACTAAGGCTTCACCTCTAGCTGAAACCAGCACAGGTATGACAAATCTGCAAAAACAGTTGGCTAATCTCACGATACAGATGCATGAGCTTAAGAAAGGGAAAGAGGTTGCGCAAGACATATGGTGCGTAAAGTGTAAAGCACAAGGCCATACTAAAGATAATTGTCTAGTCTTTGTAGACTATCTAGCAACCGGGGCTACTAACCCCTTACCACAGACCCATGGGCCGTGGTGTGAAATATGCAAAACAAGAGGACATCTACCTCACCAGTGTCCTTTACTTCAGAAGTACGTACAGACACCTAAGAACTTATACTGTGTCTTCTGCAAGTCCGTAAGCCATGACGAACATGATTGCCGAGCCTATGATATCATGATAGGGAGCAAACAAGACTTGTACAGAGTTCAATCAGAAACAAAGGGTCCAGTAGCAGGACCACAGCATGATCAGGCTTATGTTGGCCGTGGAGGAGGATTCAGAGGACGAGGAGGATTCAGAGGCTTTGGTCGTGGTCGCGGACCAGTTACTTGCTACAACTGTGGAGTTGTAGGACATTATGCTAGGGACTGTCAGAGCCCTACCACCACATGTAACTATTGCAAATCGTACGATCATACTATAGAAGACTGTACTTCCTTGATAGCTAAGATCAGAGAACCTAAACCAGAAGTACACCAGAACATCCAGCTTATTGCTGCTGAGCAGAAGGAACCAGAGCCAAGAGTCAACGTTGTGACTTGCAGCAGTGCTTCTACCAATGAGACATCGCAGGATAATAAAAAGAACATAGATCAGGAGTGGGTATGTAAAGCTCCTAACAAAGCAACACCACTTGACCTACAGAAGAATAAACAGACATATAGGAAGCTAAGACTTTCTTTGATGACTCTATGTAATTAGGATCGTAGGTACCACCGTCTAGGGGTGTACCGCAGCAAGCACCTTGTGGCGTTAGCCCTGTACAGATATCACATGCTACCACATCGGGCGATTGCGACAAAGATGAGTTGGCAGGAAGTGTACAATCCTTCCTGCGAAGCTGTTTAAAACTCGTGAGAAATGAGCAAGCTATCGAAGAACTTCAGCTCATCATCGATCAGTGTCAGCCATCTTCTTCCTTGAGCATTGCACATCGTGCTGTTCATAATATAATGGGACATACAAGAACAGGAAGAGAGATGCGACTCACAGCACAGGTTGGAGAATTTGAAATGGATGAGGTGATCCTAGATCTAGGATCGGAGGTAAATGTTCTGACTAAGCAGACATGGGAACAGATGGGTAGCCCTAAGTTAGTCAGATCGCCTATCCATCTGATATTAGCTAATCAGCAGCGAGTATCACCCTTGGGTCGATTATCGTAGGTACTAGTTGACATTGATGGAGTTCGCAGCTCTACAGACTTTGAAGTTATAGAAATCATTGGCGATAGTAGACCATATCTAGCACTGCTAGGCATTGATTGGGAAATCGGTAACATGGCCATTATCGACTTAAAGAGAAGACAAATGACCTTTGAGGATGCACAGATCCGGGTCATCGCACCGTTAGATCCTCTTCAGGGACCTAGATACATTGAACCTATCCGAGCAGAGGAAGAGGCACGTAACATGGACAGTCTCTATCAGATGACTGCGAACCAGAGCGACTACATCAATCCAACCGCAGAAGGGAACATTAGTTGGTGATGCTACAGCTCATGCGCATTGGATTCAGATGATGGTCTAGAGAACTGGTAAAACAGACTTTACAAAGTCTCAGTGCGTACATGACTAAGTCACTACGATGGATTGGCACAGAGATCAACGAGATTCCATCATTTCATGGTCTAACAGATATCCAAGACTTTCTCATGCAGATGGAACAACAAATTCCTCATGAGCAGAGGATTGGAGCTATGGACCTTGCAGTACGAGACACACCTGCAAGATGGTGGTATGCACATAAAGAGAATATTGCATCCTGGGATGATCTTAAGAGATTGATGGCGATCAGATTCTCTACCGACAGAGAGTATGTCCAGAAGAGATACATAGGAGAAAGTGACCCCAGGTCACATATATAGGCATGTGAATGGAATTGGTCGGATATCCCTGAGGATGAATGGGTTCACAGATTCATTCACACTTTGGATACAGTTCCAAGGAACTGGTACACAGAGACTGAATTACGTAAGGGAATGACTACATGGCCACTTATGATAGACATCTTTCTACTCACCTTCGCTTTTGGATCTGAGTATCCAAGTGTTGATCAGGCCCTAGATGTAATAAAGATTAAGATATTTGAGGATTGTACCATATCAGTGTCAGCTCAACCTGAGTGGGCCATTCAGTTAGAAGAGGCGCTGGAGTGCTATAACTTTGCATCAGAACCAGAGGAGGAGGACGAGGATCCTCACAACATCAACATTCTAGAGTCAGAGGGGACTCGCGATGTTGATGGACCAAAGCTACAGATTCCAGAAATCATAGAACCGATCAAGATTAAAAAGATCAATATTGGCACAGACACAGAACCAAAGTTTTCCTCTATTGGAGACTATTGGAACGATGAAACAGTCGGATAGATTGCAGACTTGCTACATGACTATTAGGACCTATTTCCCACCAAGTTCACAGAGATGAAGGGAATAGTCGGAGACCTGGGAGTAATGAGGATACCATTGAAAGAGCATGCTAGACCAGTCAAGCAGCGTCCATATAGATTAAATCCACGCTACAAAGAAAAAGTCAAGTATGAGATCGATAAGATGCTAGCAGCAGGCATCATTGAGCCCGTAGAAGAGAGCGAATGGGTTAGTCCCATGGTTGTGCAAGAGAAGAAAACTAAAGGAGACATCAGGATCTGTGTCGACTTGCGTAAACTCAATGACGCATCACTTCATGATCCATTTCTGACACCTTTCACTGATGAAGTACTGGACAATGTGGGAGGACAGGAGGTCTACTCCTTCACTGATGGCCTTTCAGGCTATCACTAGATTAGAATCCACCCGAAAGATTTTCATAAAACCACTTTTGCAACAGAATGGGGCTCATTCCAGTATACGGTAATGCCTTTTGGTCTTAAGAATGCACCAGCTATCTTTTCTAGAGTAGTAGTTGCTGTATTTAAAGAATACATCCATAAATTCCTAGAGGTTTACTTTGATGATTGGACTGTATTTGGATTAATTGACAAGCACATAGGAGATTTAAGACTGATGTTAGAGAAATGTAGGCAATACCAGATTTCTCTAAACTTGAAAAAATGTATATTTTGTGCGCCATTTGGTATTTTGTTGGGTCACATTGTCTGCAGGCAAGGCTTGATGGTAGATCCCACAAAAATTTCCATCATTGTAAATATTCCAGCCCCCAACTCATTCAAAAAATTGAGGACAGTACTTGGTCATACTGGGTACTATAGAAAATTCATTAAGGGATACGCAAAGATTACAGCACCGATGGAAAAACTGTTAAAGAAAGATGAAAAATTCCTATGGAATGAGGAATGCCAGCAGAGTCTAAAAACACTTAAAGAGAAGATGGTTACAACACCCATCTTAGTATTTCCAGACTGGACTAGGCCATTTCATGTACATGTGGATGCATCTGGCATCGCACTAGGGGGTTGTTTTAACGCAACCAGGAGAAGGAGGTATTGATCATCCTATCGCATACTCCAGCAGAAAGCTCTCGATAGCAGAAAAGAACTACACCACGATAGAAAGAGAAGGCTTAGCTATGGTGTACACACTACAGAAGTTCAAGCACTACTTATTGGGTGCTTCGTTCAAGATGTTTACTGACCATTCCGCATTGAAGTATCTGGTCAATAAGCCAGTGTTAGGGGGAAGAATCTGTAGATGGTTACTCCTCTTTCAGGAGTATGATTTTGAAATCATTGTCAAACCAAGAAGATTAAACGCTGGACCTGATCATCTGTCACGAATAGACTCAAGAGAAGAGCCAAGTAATCTATAGGACAATTTTTCCAGATGCGCAATTGTTTTCTATCCAGATCCCAGATGAGTACTATGCCAATATCATTCACTTTCTCACTACAGGAAGGGCACCTGAGGAGTGTACTAAGCATCAAAAGAGGTAGTTGGTTGTTAAAGCGGCAGACTTCACCTTGATCGCAGGACAATTATACAAGTTAGGAACAGATGAAATCCTGTGTAGATGTGTGATGCCGCATGAAAAAGAGGTTATTATCAGAGAAGCACATTCAGGTACCGCAGGAGGTCATTTCGCAGGAAAGCCGACTGTGCAGAAAATCCTGACCGCAGGATTATGGTGGCCTATGTTACATAAAGACACTAAGGACTTTTGCAGATGCTGTGATATCTGCCAGAGGGTAGGAAAACCTTCACGATGAGATGAAATGCCGCTGCGACTGTAGATTACGTTGCGCGCATTTGACAAATGGGCTATAGACTTTGTGGGTCCTATCAACCCACCTGAAAAACGAACTGGTGCGAGATATATCATCACTGGAATAGAGTACCTCACCAGGTGGGCATAGGCCAAAGCAGTAAGAAATTGTGATGCTGCTGCAGCCGTATAGTTCATTTTTGAAAACATCATCACTAGATTTGGATGCCCAGTAATTTTGATGAGCGATCAAGGCACCCACTTCTTGAACCGCACCATTGAGGCCTTGACGGAAGAATTCCAGACACAACACCACAAGAGCACTCCCTACCACCTGCAAGCTAATGGTACGGTGGAGGCCTTTAACAAGATTTTAGAAAATGCCCTTACTAAGATATGCAACAGCCAAAGGAATGATTGGGACCTCAGAGTTAACGCTGTATTATGGGCGTATAGGACTACATGCAAGAAACTTACAGGACACACACCTTTCAGCTTGGTGTCTGGTCAGGAGGTTGTTATGCCTATGGAGTATATTCTTCCCAGTTTAAGAATTGCTCAGATCACTGGAATGGCTGATACAGACACGGTGCAGGAAAGGCTAGAACAGCTGCTTGCCTTAGAGTAAGATAGATTCATCGCCGTATTCCATCAGAAAGTGCAGAAGGCATGAGAAAAAGCTTGGCATGATAGACACATTAAGAGTAAGACTCTTCAAATCAGGGATCTAGTACTCCTTTATGACAGTAAATTTATTAAGTTTCCATGGAAGTTCAAGACGCATTGGTTGGGACCATACTAGATTCAACAAGTTACAGAGGGAGGAGCCGTTCAGCTCAGCAAACTGAAAGGGGAGCTTCTTCCCACGATGATCAATGGTAGTAGGCTTAAGCTTTATATTGACAGCCACTCCATCTCTCAGCCCTAACTCAGAGTCGCGGACGATGCAGATGTCCAGTGTAGTTGGAAGGAGGCATCGCATCAGGAATTAGTCTACACCGGCAGGTATTCTAAGTATAAGGAATCGCATAAGGATGGTTCATTTTGAAAAAAAAAAAATGCTTAAGTTTGTTCTGAGCAAGTGATGCGGTGTGGCATCGCAGCAGTGCAATGTTTCTCCGTGCCATGTACCCAGTTTTTGTAACGAGACAGAGGGCTAGTCAAGTCACCTTCTGATAGGCAGTTAATGAGGAAATGACCGGTATACCTTACTTTAGATTTGGCAGCAGCATAATAAATTTTTCCAGATTTAGCAAATCTTCGACGAGACCGGCGCCTGCATACACACGTTTCGAGGGAAATGGATTGGATTTCAACATTTATTGAGGATCGAGATGACGGGTGAGGTCTCATCCAGGCATTAATATGACTGACGGGTTCAGTCTAGATGACCGTTGCGTTCGGGATTATCGCCTTCAGCATAAAAGCAGAAATTATTCATTTGGGAGGGTTACATTTGCAAAGAGCCGAGAGCTATAGAGTGAAGTGTTAAGTTTCCCCTGTCCAGAGCGAATTGCGTTACAGAGTGCTGTGACTTTCAGATAGGATTCCATACAGAACCTGGTCGAGACACTTGAGTCTTTGGCCAACCCATTAGAATCACTTCGGGTGAGACTTCAGGCCGCTCCACGGTCTATCGCCGAAAGGGCCAATGAACTAGGGGTGTTGTTGGTACATGATAGTAAACCCGGGTCTGCCCATAGAACCAACAAGAAGGTCAACAATAGAAAGGAACATATCACATGTGATATCACAGCTTCCCCCCTTAATGTTTATTGCGGGGCATTTGAAGATAGAATTTCCCTAAAACGCCTTAGTGTCTGTTACCCCCTAATATGTAGGGGTGACTTGATGTTCATATTTTCATATTGTCTGTGTATGAATTTTAGTGTTCAGACTTTGTTGTTTTGACTCTTGAGAGGTGTTAACAATTTTTAGTTTTCTAGTTGTTAGGGTTCAGTTTCTGAGTGCAGATGTGTGTACCATGTGCTGAAAATTTAACACAAGCATTGAAGAAGGTTTCTAAAAGTTGCACACAGAACCTACAGTGAAATTATTGGAGTAATCCTTCAAATCAAAGCCCTAAAGATAATGCAGACATAAAACCCCTTGACATTAAAAGATGTAGGTCAGCCATGGTTGACAAATACAGGAAATCCATCTTGTCCCTGCTACAAATACCCCCACATTCTCATCAATGAAGCTAAGTTGAAGAGAAAATTTCATGCTTGTCTAGATTTATTTTATTGTTACTGACTCAAAAGCTGAAGGTAGTTTTGTAGACTGCAGTTTTTTTTTTTAATTCGAAACCTATTTGTATTTTGAAGAAGCACATAAAACCCCTTTGATTTTGTAAATATCTAACAAACTATAAACCCCATTGGACAGAAATATGTTATTTTTATCTTTTCCTTAGATTTATTTATTTGATTCCTTGTTTGGTGTTTCCTTCCTCTTAATGAACATAGGCGATATAGTGTTCTATGGATGCATGAGAAGTCTATTTTATTCTTATGTTAGACATAAATTGTCCCCCTTTGGTGAAAGCTTCTTCTTCTGGTAATAAGGTTGTATATTACTTATTACTATTCATTTCCCATCTTCAATTTACATGTGTATGGAAGTTAGTGTGAATTCCAATAGTAATTGGCAAGATTAATCCAATTGTCTTCATATGAGCTTGTTTCCTGTTTTACCACATCTATAAATGGTAGGTAGCTTACCATAAACATTGAGTGTGTGGGTCTACATAATTTAAGATAGGTTGATTGTTTTTAAGTTGACATTAATAGTTCCATCATTCATTAGTTACACTAATGGACACTAATAAATAGCTCAAATTTTTTTTTTCTCTTTTGCTATCTATGTGCCTTTCTGGAATTTTTTTTCTATTTTTGGTGCATGACTAATAAATTTTGGAATCTGTATTAAATTTGTAGATTATCAATTACTGCACAAATTTTGCTGTTGTATAAGTATTTTGCAGTTATTATTATGAGCAAGTACTTCAAATAGTTTGTGTTATAAAAAGCAATGCTTCATTATATAATTGTTAGAATGATCATGATCTGTTGGAACCATTGAATAAAGGAGAGTTCTACAAGTGATGACGTGAATTTGTTCTTTATGTTGTCAGTATATTTTCCCATGACAAGAACCAGTAAGCACTTCTATAGAAAAAGAATTTGAGATGCTTGTTGGAGCATCTGGAAAGCTTCAGCTATTGGAAAAGGTCATAATCAATTTCGTACTAATTAAGTCTGAATTTTCATTTCATTATTATGAATTTTTGGAATCTACAAGGCCTGCATATTTTAAACCCTCAAGTCTTGTATTTGCTCTCTGTATCTCATCATTTTAGCATGTTGTGGATGCAACTGCTTCCACGATTGAAACAATGTGGACATCGTGTGCTACTCTTCTCACAAATGACAAAGATGCTTGATATACTGGAAGAAATTTTGAACTTTCTAGGATTTGTATGTTGTCGGTAAGTACAAAATTGTCCAAACACTAGTTCCTATGATTGGAAAACAAAGAAATTTTGAGCAAGAAGTTTGATTTTGACAAATAATGGAATATGCTTCTATTTCCATTTGCTATTGATTTTGAAATCTGGCTTCACTATGTCAAATTCCTTTGGTATGAAATACAGAGAACTTTTGGCCTTTTCTGTCATGCATGTCTCCGCTTGAGATACTTTGTGCAGTTCGTTTGATAAAGAACTAAGAGAAGCAAAAATGAAAAATCACATCGTTCATTTGCAGATTTTTTTTATCAATTGAAGAGGGAATTTTCTAACTATTATACAATTTGGATCCATTTTGGTAGTATATTGATATTTTTGGTTGTGATTTGATCGATTTTGGTTGTATATATATTTATATATACAAAGCACAAAGCACAAAGCACAAAAGAATCTTCAAGAGTTGTGCTCTCCTGGGGAGACTAATCAGCAGATTTATGAAGGATCAATATAGCAGGAAAAGTTCTTTGTGGAGGCCTTGATCAACTTTTCTTCATCAAGAATAATGTTGCATGTAGCAACTAAGTCATTGTTTCCATAAGCATAACTACAACGCTTTTCTTGAAAGAGTATGTAGCCTATCAGTAGACTAAATTCAGCAAAAGCAATGATGCTGATTAGGAGAAAATTGGGGCCTATAGATTAGACAAACTTGGCATATATTAAACGCTAAATTTAGTGCTAAGACTAAGAAAAAAGTAGAGTTTTAAAAACAGACAAAAGCACTTTCAAATTAGGAATCAAAGCACTGCTTTTGAGGAGAAAGTAGAGGATAAAGATAGCATAAAATAATTATGAAACCAAAAAACACCAGCGTTATTATGGAGAGAAAAAACCAATCTAGTTTTACACCAACAATAGCATTTTTTTTGCATCCATTTTCAGCACTAGGAGAGATCAAATTCACTCTAAAACTACTGTTGCTTCAAGAGAAATCTGTAATTAGCCTATTTCTAAAGTTAGTAGTGCTCTTTGGAGAGAACAATGCTAGCTTCATGGGGAGCAAAAAGCTAGTGCTAGGAGAGATCAAATTCATCCTAAAGCTAGTGCTGCTTCAAGACAAATTACAGTCTATTTTTACAATCGAATTCATCAATCTATTTTTACAGCTAGCATTGCTCTCTGGAGAGAGGCTTCACTCCACCTTATCTTTTTCTTTGGTCAAAATGCTTCCACTTAACATGAGCAAGAAGCAACTATTTGATAGGACAAGTTATATATATATATTAAAACTATAGACATTTAGATCCATTTTTTTACAAATATTCAATAGAAATCAGAATCAATGCACATTTTACATTAGTAATTACACATTTACAAATCAGTAATCACAATGAGATTATAAGACACATAGATAACTCATGATACTCATAATAGTCATAGGACAAGATGTCAATACTCAGGAGTCAAAACCATATTTCTCATTAAGTCATCAAAATCAGAATGTTTTCCATAGATGTCGGAATGCCATTGGAAAATGCCAAAAACATTCTTATGGTAATAAGGTTGTACATTAGATATTACTATTCATTTCCCATCCTTAGGATCCATACTTATGAATGTTGGTGCAAATTTTGATAGTAACACACAAGATTAATGTAATAGTCATTGTGTGAGCTTGTTTCACAACTTCTATAAATTTAAGGCAGCTTACTATAACTGTTGAGTGTGGGTCCACATAATTTAAGATAGGTGGATAGTTTGTAAGAATACCACCATTTGGGCCATATCCTGGGCAAAATTTTGACCATTTTTACAAGTTGGTTAAATTATTACTTCCTGCTTTTCATATTTTTCTTAGGCACAGGCACCCTACTAATTGAAGATGTTGTGAGTTGCAGGTTTTGCTTGATTGTGGAGCTGTGCAAGAAGATGATTTTACTATTGATCGGCTTGCATCCTTAGAGAAGGTGTTGTTATTTTCTTATGTCCATTGAGAGCATGTTGTGAATAATATATATTTGTAATTTCCAAAATCTCTATCACTACTAGTATTTTATTAAGATGTTTTCTGGATCATATTGATTTTTAACCTTCCAAGTAATTGCAATAAAAGTGAATGTATGGAAACGGGAGATTTGATTGTGAAAAATACTCAGTGCACTCGGTTTGTAGTTTATCTTTTTAATATATGAAGCAGTTTCTTTTGATATTTCATATGTTGAGGTTTCTTTACTTGGTGAATCTTGGAAACTTAATGCTGCAGGCCTGCTGATGTCAGCCATATTGGATTTAGTTACATGGTCCATGGATTATGAGATTGTTACCCTTCTACTGAGGATTTGAACAACCGTTAAAACAATAACTTGGATTTAGTAACATGTTCCATGGACTATGAAGTAATGACCCTTCAACTGAGGGTTCAGGCTTTACTGTTGGAAAATATAGTTTCCCCGCCTTTTGTTTGATTTGGTGAGAGCTTTTATATTTATAAGAGATATTCTTGGAGAGTTGTATCCATTAGGACCAAGTGTTAATTCATAATGCCTGTATGATCCAATATACAATTACGGAGAGACATTTATGTAGCCAAATGTGGAAACTGTTTGGGAAGCATACCATGCAGGCAACTTAATTTAGAAAACCTTATAAAGGATTGATATGGATCTGAAGAACCCACAGGTTTCTTACTACCTCTAGTTTCGGTTTCTTCTTTTTGGATCAATGTGTCTAATTTGACACATTCCTCATTTCCCTTATCTAACTTCTTGTCATTATCAAAGCATTTAGTATAAGATTTTTCATCTGCAGAAACCTTGTATGCATCATAACATATCACACTGAAGCATATCATACTTGGAACATATTTTCATAACATAAAGGAATTTTTTCCATTGGTACTTGGAATGGATTGCAACCAACAACGATGACCCTTTTCTGGGCATATTTTTGTGACAGTTTGGTGAGTTTGTAGGACTGACTGTATAGACAACTTGGAGGAAACAAAACCTGAAGATAGTCTCAGCACTCCCATAAATCCACATTTGAAATTTTTGTAGAAGCCCTTCTAACAACACAAATCTTCAATCATAGAGTCACATTGTTAAAAACACTGTTATATGGTCTCACCCCAAAACCTGTTTTCCCTATTTCTTGGTGATTTCTTGTTTCATTATCATTTCTCCATTTCTCATTTTTAGAAGCATGTGGGAAGGGGAGATTCAATTGTAGTTATAGTACATGGAAGTCAGGGGGTTGCAATTGGATTTAGATCACATAAAAGACATCGAGCTAGTAATAGTGTGCTCATATCTATCATTTACATGGTTCCTCTGAATATGGTTTACCTTTTATGATTCTATGATCATAACTGATGCTTACTCAAGGAGAAATACCTTCAAAGTTTCACTTACTTTATACAAGCCTTTTTACAACTTTAATGATTTTTCTGCTTTCATTTTTCTGATTAATTACAGTAACTGTGGTAGATTGATAGATGCTTTAATTCTTTTGCATGATTAATCTTTGTGTGTTTATGTTTCTGGTTGCTATTCTTTCAACTTAGAATTGGACCGCTATGCCCGAACTTTGTGTCATTTTTCTAAAATGCTATGTTTTGAAATTGTTTATCTATAGAACCATGATAAAATTAGCTCCTAGGATTTTGGTGTCTTATCATTAACTAATATTTTGTAAAGGCTATTGTTGTTGGTGTGTCTACTTTAAGTTCTTGGGTTGGCTCTATTGTGGTGATACCATGATACTGATACTCGTGTTCATAGTTTTTCTAACCTTTAAAAATTTAAACATTTTCTGTCTTTAACTCATCTACATTTTTGAAGTGCCGTCGTTTTGATCAGCACTCTGACATATAGTTCATAACTTGTTTTTCACATCTTGGAAGCATCTTCAAGTTGATCAAATTCAAACGAGAAGAGAGTGGGGAATAGAATCCCAAGGGGAATAATACACTAATTTCCAGATTGTCAAAACTCAGGCCATTTATGGCATCAACGAGCTTAGGGCATAGTGGAGGTGTGGGAAGCTCAAGGACAATCAATAGGTTGAAAAGGTCAGTGAACAGTGTTGATTGGATTAGTAGAGAGGTGCTTGAGATGAGGATAAGAACAACAAATTGGATGTTGATGATGAGAAAGTAAGCTAATATTTTTTTTTTTGAAGAGAAATATTTGCATTTGAAGCAAGAAATGAAAGGAGGCATTTATTATGCTTGTTTCTTGTTTTCATGGAAGGAATTTTTATACATGGTTCTTCCTTGACATGTCAATGTAAATCAATTGCAGGATATTGAGCCAACTATTGTTGATGGTATGGGTGCAGAGTCAGGACACATCATAGCTACAACCATAAGTGGCAGAAATGGCTAGCCTAAACAGGTTTACCTATATTGTGTTCACAGTGAGAATTCATTAGGTCACAACCAAGAATCTAAGTGAATAGTTTCTTTATGGAAATTTTTTCCAATTGTTTATTTATTCTTTTATTGAATTGATAGACCATCAGTTACATTGCGGAACATGTGGTTGGAACAGGGTCTTTTGGCATTGTATTTCAAGTCATAATTGACTTCTTTGTAGAATGCATGTGGGGTATCATGTCAATATACTAGGTAGAAATATAAATGGGTATCAAAAATGTAAATGAAAAAACGGATACATGCAATACATAGTGAAAATAAGGGTTTTTTTAAATTGGGAAGGCATATTGGGAGGGGGTTAAAAAAAATGATTTTGGGAGGTATTTTCCAATATTTTTTGAAAATAGGGGTATTGTTTCATATGCCACGAACGAACGTGCTATGGCATGGTTTCAATAAGTGAAGCCCCCGTGCGTTGAGCTTTTTCCAATCTCGCTTGCACTAACAATTTTCTCTCAACAACAACAAACAAGACAAGCATGCTATATAATATGACGTTAGCTATACTATAGCATATATAATCAACAATGTAATTAAACATATGCATGGATTCAATATTTACATTCAAATGCACGTTATTGGACAGGAAAATATATTTCTATTAATCAAATCAGAGATTACATAAGTGACAACCTCGATTGGCATGTCTACAAACTAGAGAAACCGAGTCCTCCACCTGGGCCTCCACAACCTCTATCCTCCATCTCTCGATAGCAAGATCACAAGAAAAGGAAAGATTGGGAAGAACACAAAGTGCTCCAAAGGGACAAAGGGATGCAGACTCGAGTATATGCAATCTATGGCAACAATGGACTATAGTTTCGTTGCTCTTCAATTCATCCCCTTTCAATGTATCCAAGGGGTTCCTTATATAGCACTCCAAAGGGGTAATGGAAGGTTGAATCCGAGCGATCTCAAGGCATATGGAAGGACAAGAGTCAGGATCTTCAGACTCATCCAAGGAAAAATCCAAAATTGTTTGGCTTTATGCACACATCCCGATGTACGCGGGTTTGAGGTCAAAAGTCATGTGTACACGCGAGTATGGGTTTAAAATTCGCGTACAATAATAAACAAGGGTTTTTAGGGATGAAATTGGAAACATCAAAGTATAATATCAGTCCACGAGGTCTAAAGAGTCTGTAGAGGGACAGTGAAGGCCATAAATATGTGATCAACCATGTGTGGTAAAATCAGCTATAATAGATGCCCCCTAATGTGTGAGGTAAGAGGGGTAACATGATGGCCGAAATACATTATAAAATCCATCCCAGAAGTGGAGTGATGAAGAAATAGGTGGAAGAACCAATCATCCATCAATATAGTACAATAATCAATCTCTGCATGTGACTGCAAATACATATAGCAGTCCCAAATATATAAGAGTACAATGGCCATGAATAGGCACGATATACAAAATGTGACATGTGTGGTCATCGCCACGTACAATATATAATATATCAGAATATTCATGATGAAGATATACAATGGATCAGGATCTCCATAGAAGCTGAAGATATACAATGGATCAAGATCTCCATAATGGTTGAAGATATCTGACATACACTGGAGTCAAATCATGAGAGCTGAAGTCTCATGAACATTGGAATGATCAAGGAGGTAGCATATGTAGAATGCCACCAACCTGGAAGGTATTCTACACAAACCGCTATGAGTACATGTCCTACTATGTGAATAGAGGTGTCGAGGTCGAACATAGTAGTCCATCGTTTGATTGCCAGTCATTGATGTATACCATTAACATACACAAGATCACCCACCGATAGTGAAAATGGGAATCAAGGTACAAAGTGAAATCCAACAAGTGTGAATAGATGAGTTGAGGTTGAACACTTGGAAGAATCCATCGATCAGGGGATATTGATGTATTCCAAAAATTGTCAATGGAGGGAGAACCTACCACTGATGGTTGTAAGTCTCAAGGCACTCAAATGACTCTAGACTCCTATCCCAGAATAAATGATCTGAAGTCGATGGAATGGAATCCACTGGAAGGAGGGAATTAAGGCATCCCTCATCAACCAACAAGAGGTACCCAGCAACACTGTATAATGTGGAAGAACACGATGTGCACGAACCAGTAATAGTACTTGGAATGGCATGCAAAGTCAAGATAACTGAGGAATGATTGAATCAGGCTTCAAATTCCTTCGAACAAGAGCATAAAGGTGAATGGTGACTGAAAGTAGGCAACATGGACTTGATATGCACACTGGGATATCTCTGTGACACATCTACGAACCGAAGAAACTGAATCTTCCATCTGGGCCTCCACCACCTCAATCCTCCATCTCTTGATAGCAATATCATAAGCAAAGGCAAGCTTGGGAAGAACACAAAGTGCTCCAAAGGGACACAGGGATGAAAACTCAAGTATATGCAAGATATGGCAACAATGGACTATAGTTTTGTTTCTCTTCAATTTCTCCCCTTTCAATGTATCCAAGGGGTAATGAAGGGTCGAATCCAAGCGATCTCAAGGAATATGGAAGGCCAAGAGTCATGATCTTTAGACTCATCCAAGGAAAAATCCAAAATTGTTTGGCTTTATGCACACATCCCAATGTATGTGGGTTTGAGGTCAAAAGTCACGTGTACACACAAGTATGGGTTTAAAAGTTGCGGACAACAATAAACAGGGGTTTTTAGGTATGAACTTGGAAACATCAAAGTATAATATCAGTCCATGGGGTCTAAAGAGTCTGTAGAGGGACATGGAAGGCCATAAATATGTGATCAACCATGTGTGGTAAAATTAGCTATAACAGTACTATTTCAGATAGTAGTGATATCTCATCAATGGACAATGGTGTTTCTAGGGTCATGACAACGCGAGAACAGAAGAAGGGTCTTTCAAATGTTGAAAGAATATTTCAAAGGATCTTTCAAATTCAGAAGAAGAAGGACCTTTCTAAAATCAAATGGTTCAGCTGTAACAAATTTGGTAACTATGTTTCTCAATGTCCTCAAAGGAAAATAAAGAGAAAGGAACATGCATCAACAACTAATGGTGATGGACTTCCACCTCGAAAGAAAGAAAGAAGAAGGAAAATTTGATGAATATTGCAAAGAGCATTGCTAAGTATTC